>PVIW01009744.1:0-49587 GCA_004026585.1 Noctilio leporinus | reverse complement strand
AACCAACTGTATGGGAAAACATAATTGCCAATGATACCTCAGACAAGGGTCTGACCTCCAAAATATATAAAGAACTAATGCGACTCAACACCAGGGAGACAGACAGCCCAATTAAAAAATGGGCAAAGGACCTGAACAGACAACTCACTGAGGAAGATATACAAAGGGCCCAGAGGCATATGAAAGAATGCTCAACATCACTAGTCATCAGAGATGAAAATTAAAACCATAATAAGATACCACCTCACACCTGTCTGAATGGCAATCATCAGCAAATCAACAAACAACAAGTGTTGGCGAGGATGCGGGGCAAAGGAAGCCCTTATACACTTTTGGTGGGAATGTAGGCTGGTGCAGCCACTGTGGAAAACAGTATGGGGTTACCTTAAGAAACTAAAAAATGGAACTGCCTTTTGATCCAGCAATTCCACTACTTGGACTATACCCAAGGAATCCTAAAACACCAATTCATAAGAACCTATGCACACCTATGTTCATAGCAGCACTATTTACAATAGCCAAGTGCTGGAAACAGCCTAATTGCCCGTCAGTGGATGATTGGATCAAAACACTTTGGTACATTTACACAATGGAATACTATACAGCAGAAAGAAAGAAGGAACTTGTATCCTTTGCAACAATATGGATGGAACTGGAGAGTAATGAGCAAAACTAACAACAAGCAAAACAGAACCAAGTATATGAATACAGTGAATAGGCCTTCAGTGGTCAGGGGAAAAGGGATTTTGGGGAGGGGGGAATGGGGCGGCAGAGGCAAAGAAGGGGAGCAGCTTAGACAAGAACCTAGTATAAAGGAACCATGGACATGGACAACAGGGGGGATTGACTTTGGGGGTAATGGGTGGGTGGCAAGGGGGACAGAGGGGAGCAAAAAGGGGATGGTTGTAATACAACAACAATAAAATTAAAAAAAAAATAGAATGTTCGATAGAAGAAAAGGACGAAAGGAAGAAGGAAGGAAGGAGGGAAGGAAGGAAGAAAGAAAGAGAAAAGAAAGATAGAAAAGACACCGTACCAATACTAGAAGCAAATACGAGCAAATTACTCCACAACCAGGATTAGAAAGCTTTTCCAAAGCTTAAATGAAAAAAGGGGAGGAAAAAAAGATGGCAACAGAGTAGAGGGCAATGCTGATGGTTTTCTCAAGCGTCAGAGCAGCTGGAGGGTAGGGTAGGGAGCACGAGATGTCTGAAGGTCCCTGCAAATTTGAGTGGTAAGCATCTGGACTAAGGGGTGAACAGAGAGGCTGCAGAGACCTACAGGAGAACAGGTGATACAGTTGCAAACTGGTAGGATGACGGGCTGAGGTCAGCTCTGGGCAGTGGCGGCTCTGCCCAGAGGGGCAGCTGTGACTGGAGACCACTTCAGGCTCCTCAGTGAATAGAAATCTGAGCAGTTAAGTGTGTACAGTGAGTGCAAACTTGGGGAGACTGAGGAACTGAACTCCTGCAGGGGAGGAACTGTGTGACAGCTGGACTCCAGAAGCTGAGAGAGAGGAAGCACCTCCCAGGGCCAGAGACAGCGGAGAGACCCATGGGGAGCAGGAGCAGGGGAACAGGGAAGTACACCAGCCAGGGACGTGAGGGGCCAAAAATTGTGCCACTGCACCACCCAGGGAGAGGACAGTACAGAGCCTCAGTGAGAAGGGAGGCCCAACTCCGAGCACCCACACCTTCTCACAGGCTCACATGAAAACTTGAAACTGCATGCCAAGAAATTGCTGCCTGTGCAGTTGGCTCACCCAATCACAGGCAACAAATACCTCCTAGAAGAGCTAGATGGGAAGGGGGAGCCATCATCAGCACACAGCTCAGGCTCCCCTACAGAGCCAGGTGACCATTGCAGGCAGCATAAACCTCCTTAAAGAGCTAGAGGGAATGGGTTCGCCATCCCTGGGGCTGTCGCTACTGGGCTCCCCACAGAATCAGAGGCCCACTGAATGCAGTGAAAACCTCCTCAAAGAGCTGGACTGCATGGGGGGCTAGCCATCCCTGGCAAGCGACCCTTTGGGCCCCCTGGGGAGCCAGGCACTCTTTGCAAACAGGGGCTATTTCCTTGAAGAGCTGGAAGGGGAGGGCAAGCCATCACAGGAGCAAATGAAGTTGCAAGCCACTCCCCGTGGAGCCAGGTGCCCATCACAGGCAGAAACCTCTTTGAGGAGCTGGAGAGGGAGTAGCAGCCATCAACATCACATAAGGTCTTCACAAAGAACCAGTGAGAGAAGGAAGGGCCCCAAAACACAAGCAGTACAGAAACCCAACTAGGCTACTGGAGGCTCAGCTTCTCACCCTTCCTCTCTCTCTGAAAATAATGAATAAGATCTTTAAAAAAAAAGTGACAGTACATGCAGGGATGTGAAACAGCAGGTTTGCAGTTGTTCATATGGAAAATACAAAAATAAATAATAAAGAATAAAACTGTTTTGTGTATTCATAACTCTAAATATACTTTTTCCTACCCTGTATATACAATGTTCATTAAAAGGAAACTAAATTCTTACCATTTCCAACAATGTGGATGGACCTAGAGGATATTATGCTAAGTGAAATAAGTCACACAGAGAAAGATAAATACCCTGTTATTTCATTTATATGTGGAATTTAAAATGCAAAATGAACAAACAAAATAGAAAAAGACTCAGATATAGAAAACAGACCAATGGTTGCTAGAGTTGAGGGATATGGAAGGTTGGGTGAAAAAGAACTACAAATTCATAGTCACAAAATGGTCCCAGGGTGTTGAAGTACAACAAAGGGATAGTCAATATTGTAATAATTATGTACAGTACTAAGTGGGTACTTGAAATATTGGGGGAACCACTTTGTAAGGTATATAACTGTCTGACTACTATGCTGTATAATGTGTGCTGCCATAGAGAAAATCCAGAATTTGGAGATTAACAGACAGGGTCCTAATCATCATTCCTTCATCCATACTCTCTATGATGACACCCAGCAGCTGATCTAAACTCTTGGAGCATCAGTATCTTCTGCAGTAAAATGTAGCAACAATATTTACCTCAGAAGACCCTAGAGGGGATTAACCATGACATGAAGCCTCTAGCACTGCACTGTCCAACATGGCAGCCACGAGCCACATGTAGCTACTGACAACTTAAAATGTGGCCAGTCAGAATTCAGATGTGCTATGTGACAGATACCAGATTTCCAAGTCTCAGTATGAAAGATATATAAACCATCCTATTGGTTAAATTATTGCACCTATGTTGAAATTTATACTTTGGAATATATTAAGTTAAACAAAATATATTTAAACTTTTTATTTAATTTTATTTACTTTTAGAGAGAGGAAAAGTGAGGGGAGAGAAGGAGAGAAACATTAATGTTAAAGAAACATTACTGTTACTTCTTGCATGTGCCCCAACCAGGGACAAAACCCCAAACCTAGGCTTGTGCCCTGACCCAGGATTCAACGGGTGACCTTTCACTTTGGGGGACAATGCCCAACTGAGCCACATCAGACCAAGTTAATATTTTTAAATGTAAACAATTAAGTGTGATAGCTATTTTATACTATAGACTAACAAAACCATAGTTAGTGTTTACAGGTTAACTTATTTTTCTGCACATCTTAAAAGTTTCTGCAGCTACCTCTGAAACACACTCACACACAAATCCCCAAATTGTTAACTTTATACACATTTTAAGTTCTTGCAGTTAGCTGTTTAAAAATTGTAATCATACACCTGTCAGCATCAAAATTATCTCCAAATAAGAGAACTAAAAAGAAAAATACATTTGATATAGACATTGATTGCTGTTATCCATAAACCCCAATAGTAAAGCAGTACTGGTTCTCATTGTTTCATCTTTAAAGAACACTCATTATAAATCTGGATTTAAAATCCACATCAATACCTTTTTGAAAACCTGGGACAGACTTGGATCTGGGAACGCACAGCCATTTCTCTTTTGCTCCCAAGAGGGCTAAATGTGGAAAGTTGTCCAGGACCAAATGGAGCCACTTGGTCTGCTCTGAGATCCAGCAGGACATGTGCATTTCCTGTTTGCAGGGCTCCAAACATGGTGGCTGGGGGTTCACTGGGAAGCCAGCCATATTCCTGGGAAAGAGGAATCAAATGTGTCCTGGAGGAAGTACCCACCTCTGCCATTGCCTATCCCATTTCTGCTGCAGGTGGAACTCCAGATTGTTGCTGAAATACCTATTTACTAAAAAATCCATTCATGTTTTCAAGGAATTCCAAAACCTTTGGTATATGGGTTCAAAAAGGTTCTCCAATGGCTCTTGAACTGTTTACCAGCCCTGTGTATATCTAGTTCCAACACTCAATGGGCCTCCTCCACATCCCAACAAAGATAGCATCAAGGCCATAGACATGACCAGTCATGTTGCCCATTTCATCCTGTTGCAATTATGACTGTGCCTTTTCTTTATTTGAATATTTTATTTATTATTTCCAGAGAGAGGGGAAGGGAGGGAGACATCAATGTATGGTTGCCTTTCACCCGTCTCCAGCTACAGACCTGGCTGGAGATCTGGCTTACAACCTGGTTAAGTGCCCTGGCTGGGAATCAAATCAGAGACCTTTGGGTTCGCAGGCCAGCGCCTTATCCACTGTGCCACCAGCCAGGGCTTGTGCCTTTTCATAACGGAGACAGATTCTTCCTCCGTGGATTCTACACATTGTTCCTGGCAACCATTTGGTAGTTGCTGAGCAGCCCTTCCTTCATTTAATCTTTCCAAATACATTCAAGTGAACAAGCGAATATTCCAATCTTCTTTCCTGCTACTGAGAGGACATGTGTAAAAGCCCTTGCTCTATGCCTGGTGCACAGCAAACATACACAAAGTACTTGCCATTGTCATCATTAACAATCCCAAACTAGGATGAACAATTCTTAATTTACATAACTATAATTCATTTTTTTACCTTTTATTTAAACTAGTCTTTATGGGAACTGGCTTGAAGTCCTTTCCTGGAGGGTCCCTATCCTGCATGGAAGTTGCTGTTGGTCTAGATCCCACAAGTGTATCCAGCAACTGCAACCGTACCAAGCAGAGGCATCACCTTTCTCACTTCAGTTTTATCCATACAGTCCCAACTCACATGAGCTCTTTTGTCCCCCACATTGCTGTTTCAGCTAAAAAGTATCAACCTTTTACATATGGACCATAAATGAAAGCTGTTTTAACATCTAGAATACATTAAGCACCGTTGTCAATGGAAGTCAGGTTCATTCATGGGATTGTGAAGAAAATATTCCAAGGACCTACACATGGGAGACTGATGTTGCAAGATGATTTGGGTGGAAACAGCAGCTGTACCCTGGTTTTTCAATGTCCCATCTCCCTCTATCCCACCATGGAAAAAGTCCACTCATGTCCTAGCAAGACCAAAACAAAAGCTAGTGTCCAGTTTCTGCTTCTTATTCAACAGTCTTTTGAGCCCATGAAGTCTGCTGCTGGCCCCATAGCCGCTAAACTCACATGGTCGCATGCTCCACACATGTGAGAGAGCACATAAATGCATGAGGTGGGGAGGGGTGGAGAAGAGAGAGGAGAGCGAGCTTGTTTTCCTGAGGTTGTATTAGTTTGGGTTTGCAATGGACCACCACATGCTTTCTCAAAAGAACCAATCAACTTTCCAAGTTTTTGCGGGCATTTTGATGGGTCCACCTCCCAAGGCTGGACTGGCAGGCCTCTTTGGTCAAGCACCTCCCCTACATCATTTTGACTTATACTGTACCCGTATATTCCCCCTCCCCCACTCCCTGCAATGTGGTACCAGACAGGGGGAAGGAAGGAGTGTTAATCCCTTTGGTGGTGCAATACTATGTTCCCCTATGGTGTGAAACTATTGCTTCCTGGTAAAACAAACAGGATTATGCTCCCCAGTTTAAGCTCAATGTTTATTTCCCTTTACTCCCATTTCTCATGAATAATTAGTTAACGACCTATGGTAACAGCACCATTTTCAAGGGTGCCTTTCTTGCATTTCTTCATAGGAGCATCATACCTCAAGACTGCTCCGCACCCAGTGGTTGCTCAACTGTGTGACCAAAATGAAACCAAGTTCCCAGAAGTTTACTAGTGCATTTACTCAACATGCCCTACAAAAGAAGGATGAAGAGACAGGTGGCCTTACAGAAGTAAACACTGAGAAATGTCCTTGATGCCAGTAAAATACAGAGATGCTGTCAAGTCAAGGCCCTTTCAAAATGTGGCAGCTGTAATTATTTACTTGTCCAGGATTAAAAAAAAAGGGATCTGGTCTAGTAGGTTCAGCTTTTATGGGGGTGAGCACTTATATTAGAGAGACGACCCAGGTACCCTGATCCAGGCCTCAAACACCAGGGAGAATGCCCATCAGTCCCCAGGGTTGGAAGTTGGAGGCTTGCTCTCTGTGGGTAGGACCAGTGTCTTACAAAGCAGATGAGCTTCCATAAGTCACCATTTCAAAACCTGACAACCCAGAACCTGACCTGTGATAAGCATCCAGATCTCCTGGGAGGAGGGGAATCACTGTGTCTCAAACAAAACACACATCTGAGCAGGAACCCATGTCTAGGGTTGCTCCTTCCAGTGAAAGGTTAACCCTATAGCTGTCAGTGAGATGGTTGGTCCTAAAATTAAAGGCAGGACTCTGTGACTAAGTATTTAGAACCAGGTGTGCCAACAGAAAGAAATGTAGTGGTTGCTTCAAGTTTAGTATGATTGGGAGGTGGGTGGATGAAGGAATGACAGCAAAGGGGTGAGGAATGTCTTCTTGCTGTAATAAAAATATTTATGAACTGACTGTGGTGGCACCATATACACAACTCTTAATAGACTAATGGCCACTGAACTCTATTTTAAATACAGGGATTGTATAGTACATGAATTTTATCTCAATAAAGTTGTTAAAAGAATTTAGTAAGTATTTAGTATCATTTATTGCAAAAATGTTGCCTAATATTGGTTTCCAAGGTTTGTAGTTATGTCCAACTCCCAAACTAACTGAAGGAAGCAGGGCTGCCCTGCACAGAACTTCTGTGGGATATGCTGCCAGGGCTCTATGAATTTTTAGAGCCAAAGAGAAGAGTTGTATATCATTTTGAGCTTGACCATCAAACTCAAATTTCCTCAGCTAAGCAAATTAGGAGACAGGACTTAGGAATCACAGGGGTTCGCAGTTATGGCAACAGCCAAGTTGTAGCAGTGCAAGGACCTGTGAGGACTAAGGCCTATACGGAAGACTGTGGCCTCATGCCCAGAAGAAAATGCCATTTCACCACATCCTAGAATGTGACATCCAAACATAGACCTGGTGTCAGTTTCAAAAGCTAACTCTGCCTTGGTTGATTCCTTTAAGTGACCTCTCAGCCAACACAGGGGAAAACTTAACAGCAGGAATGAACCGCGGTCCCATAACAAGCACCCCGCCAGGTTTTTACCCCTATCCTCCACCAGCTACAACAAACATCTAGTGGGGAAAAACCTCACTCATTTGGTGGTCTAGGTATTTACAATTTTATTTTCACTGCAGAGAAATAACATGTTTCTAGGATGAAAGCAAAAAGGTGCTTAGTTTATTAACATATTTAGTTGATGATAATGTAGCACGGTCACCTCTTTGTAACTCTGGAGGCTTGGGCAAGGTGTTGAGGTCAAAACCGCATCCTCAGATCTGTCCACTGTTATCATTCCTGCCAGATCAGTGGGGCAATTGATGGGGCACAACCGAAGGGTTCAGCCAGTGACCTTGCTACAAAGGAGTTCATTCTAATTATGAGACCTAAGTTACTATGTGCATGCCATTTTGAGAAAAGGCATCTTTGATTGTTCCATTAGGTCAGACAAAATGCTATTTTACTTTTTAATCCAATTCAGACTTGCAAATATATAACCGTATTTCTTCCTTAAGGATCAACTTTACTCCCTTTTGGCTTTAAAAACATGGTGATTGAGATCTCACTACCAATTTCATTCAAGATCTTTAATGTTTACTACTTTCACTACCCATGTTTGGTGACCCCTTCGGCAATCCCTACTAGAGGGAATGGCAGGATACAAGAGCCACCCAGGGGAGCTGGGATGCCAGTGGGGAAGGCAATGTGCATCAAATAAGGGTCCTTACGGAAGGGAACATTCTGAAGGATCAGGATATATGTGAAAACTCATGCCACAGGTAACAGGTATCATTTTTACTTTATTTAAGGGAAAAAAGGGGGGAGGAACAACATTAATTTTTATAATACACAGAAGACAAGTTAGTGCTGAAAATAGAAAGAAGGCTGTGTACTTGCCACCAGTCTGCTTTGCAGTTGTCGGATTAGTAAATTAAACGCAGTCTGTCATTTGCATTACTGCTTAACAAATTTATAATTGGCAAAATTAGGAATATGAATCGCCGATATTGAACAACTAAGAGGAAACCTAAGTAACCCATTAAAAAGTCAATCAAAAATAAATCATAAATATGTAATGCACATTAGTGTAATAAAAACCATTTTTGTAAACATTTTCTCCAATGAAACATGGGCATAAGAAAAAAGTAAAATCACTGCACTGAATAGTTATTCTGACTGAAACACAAAAAGGTTTTAGTTATTAAAGCTTTGAGTAAACCTAAAGACATATTTGTTTTGTTTTGAAGAGCATGCTATAATCATTTTCAATGTTCCATATTTAATGGTATCACCATAATACAGCTTCCCTTTGTAATTTTGCCATTTTGGCACTTATGTGAAGTCACTAATTTTTTAAAGGAACAAAATCTTCCTTTTTCCAGAAGAATGCCATTTTAACAGCTCACAGTCTTTTGTGTAGAAACCTAATTGGGCATGCTTCAGGCTGTAGTAACATTCTGGCTGACAAAGTGGTGAGGTCAAGAAGGCGACACCACAGACCAGGAACCCACCCCCACCAGAACAAACAGCCGGCCCAGCTAAGGAAATGAAGCCCACCAGTGAATTAAATTAGCTTCAGCTCAAACAGCAAGAATGCCAGGTGGGTCACTGAGGCAAGTAGGGCAGGCACTATTCTAATTTGAGCTCAGACCCCATCGTATCTTAAGGGGGATCCAGTTTTTGACAAGTTCTAAACATGTAGCAATTCCAATGAACACCATCTGCATTACCTGCACGACACCCCTTGTATTATTGACACTGAGGTTCAAGTCTAGGGAAAATTAAGACCATGATGCTTTGTCCCTTTTTAGAAATCTCTTCCATATTGTTATCAGAAATTTAGCTTTTTATCAAAGACACTTGCCCAACTGTTACCTCTAAAGCCATGAAAGAGGCTACAATGGAACCAGCCATCCAGGTCTTTCTCCTCTTGGTGCATGCAGGTGTTCATGGTGGCACGTTGTACCTTAGTTGAAAAGCCAAAACATGTGCAGAAAATAACCAGCAATGATTTGATTTTGAGTGAAGTTTTCTGATGATAGAATCTGGCCTATCTCAAAAGTCCCTTCCAAAGGTTAAATGAACTCTTCAATCTTCTTTGCTACGTTAACAACAATTAGTTGAAAAGAACTAGTTTTTACTACTTTGGACATTAGCGTTACCCCAGTCATACAAATGGACAAATTATTTCCTGTCCCTCCAAAAATAAGTAAGGCTTTCTCAGTGTACCTTGCCTGTGTGCTATATACAACCAGCCTTTGTTACTATATCTGTGAGTGCATTTATTTTTCACTGGATTTAAGTAATTCAAAAAATAGCCTTTGGCAAAAATGCTAAGCCAGGAGGAATAAAATGACAGTGGTCAAATGGATGCCAAATAACATGTGAATGCTGGGCAAAGATTTGGCAAAAAGGTGCAAATGACTGTTATATTTTGGTGAGGTAAACTCCCCATCTTCATGATGTAAAAGAAAATTAAACACACAGAAGGATTAAGCCTATGAAACACCAACCTTTTGTTTAGTGCAAAGTCAAAGCAGTTCTCATGAAGTCCTCCCACTCAGAACTCAACAGGAAAAAGGAAGGTGGCAGAACCATGGTGCTGAGCCTTGCTCCTTTCCCAAGAGACTGCTACCCTCAGAGAAACCGAGTGACCATGGAGCCAAGAAACAAATGATCACCCAAGTTATTTATTACAATGTCATGAACATGTTCATGAATTAAAGTTGGTTTAAAAAACAGAGAGAACAAGAGAACAAGTGAAGAACAAGAAAATCCAGGGCTCTGATATTACATCTAAAACAAAGGAAGATGACATCTTATGAATGAGCAATATTAACTACATTCTTAAAATGGTTTTTTGCATTACATTTTTAGAAAAACCCTCAACCCTCTGGAAAGGTTCCTGCAAAATGAACAGTCTGTGTGGCTATTATGATATGATCACCTGTCTGCTACCAAACTGTGAACTGAGAACAATGTGGCCTCCTGTGTTACAGGTTTACAGCGGTTTATCAACCACTAATGGTGAATGTGTGAAAATGAAGTTTTCTGCTCTCTATACTTAGAAAATTGCATCAATCAGTATGATGAAGCCATATGGCTATTTATTTCTCATCTTAGGAGACATTTCTTGTGTGCCTACTGAGACCTGTTAACAAAATAACAGTCAAACTTCAACCTGATAGTTTTGGTAATTAAGATTAAATTAAACATTTTTTTTCCTCCCAAAACATAAACTAAACCACCTCTTACTGCATTAAAAACAATGAGGTAGGTGAAAAAATAAACATATGGTTGAAAAACATTTTTTTCCCTCTGCAAGTGCAGACTGTGGTAAAACTGTTGTTGCACTTCTAGGTTTAAACAAAAATTAAACCTTAACTGAGGCAGTGCTAATACTGTCACAATCAAGTTCTGGCCATTAGACAAATGCACATATTTTCTTTTTCCTTTTTTTTTTTAAAGAATCATCTGCACATGATTTAGGCAAAACCTGGTACACAGAAAAATGACTGAGTTCTTGGTGAAAGCAAAACAAAACAAAACAAAAAAACAACCAAATAAAACAGGACCCCCACCCCCTTAAACCACCCCACCCTGCCTCCCAAACCCCACCCACAAAAATGGTTATCCTAGTAACTGCGTCTTTCACATTTTATAAATATTAACTTCTTAAACCTGCCCCTTCTTCTTTGTTCACATATTGTCACATTACAAAAAAGAAATGTCAATTAAATACATTGTTAATGTTACTATAATAAATCTGCTCTTGTTTCAGCAAACTGCTCATTAAGACCACCACTCTACACCTCCCTGTGCCCACTTCCAATGAACCAACAGCATTTTCATGGTCTCCACCTTCAGACACCCAATCTATAGGGTCACTCAGAGACAAGGAATTCTGGAGCTGAAGGAAAGACGTTTGCTTTCTGGTCTGATGCTCAATCCAAAACACTGATAGCACCTGATGGTAGAATCTGAACAGCACCAGCTGCATTGCAGCCTTGATTTATTTTTTCAGTAAGGGGGGAAAAAAAAAGATTGGTAGGAAGAGTAAGAACAGAAGAAACCCCAGGTGCGGCATCTGTGCACACAGCTGTCCTGGGATGCCTGGTGCAGCTCTGAGCTCCAGTTGCAGGAATTCCAAGTTCTCAGGATCTGGAAGACTCTGGGGCCAGCAGTCCTCATTGCCATGTTTCTACCAGCTCAGAAGAGAAGTCCTGCCCAATGTCATAAAATAAACCTGACTGCTGCCACCAGATCGAACAGAAGCAAAGAACACCTGCAAGAGCAAGAGAAAATGTAGAGTTTACCATGAAAACTACCTACAGGAGTAATGGTTCCTGCAGTTCCCAGGAGCTAACCCCAAGCCACCAACAAATGCAATATCTCCACATACACAAGATGAAATCCAAAATGCTATCTTCAAAAGAAAATATGGGGTGATGACAATTTTTCATTCATAAGGAGTGATCATCTATATCCAATTTTTATTACAACTAAAAAGGCTAATTAAATAACTCCTTGAACACTGCTATATTGTGAGAACTTCAAAAGAAAAACAGATTTTTCTGAAATTTGATTATTTCTTTTACCTCCACTATAAATGTGTTTAGAAAAGTCAATGAGCAATGGGGAGGCCTCCTTAGCAACCTAATTTTTCTCTTTTAAAAAATTAAGCTAAAATGTATTAGTTATTTCATGACCCTATAAAGTAATTTTTCCCTTTTATTAATATACTTTGAAGGATATGACATGAGTGATAAAATTATTTAAATACTAAAAGTTCAAAAAATATTATACTTATGGCCATATTAAATACACTTGGGAAATACATGCCAAAAAGCTGGTAAAATCCTGGGTAAGGTCTGAGGTTGTACCAATTTTCAAGGTAAAAGATTTGAGAGATATTATTAGGGAAAAATAATATTACCCAGTTAGTCAAGGGTCTTCTGCAATTCAGGAGAAAGTGGATTGGTGGTGACAAGGCTTTTGTGTGGAGCATTCATTTGGGTGGGAAGGACTAGTTGCAAAGCAGAGCTCTACGGCTCTCCCCTGTTCTGTCAAATTTTTTACATTTAATCTGAGCTGTCAACCTACAGGGTAGTTGCTAGGATATTCACTATATTTTCACATGAAAAAAGATGTGGAAAAGCTCTTAAGAGACAAGCTTCTAAGGTTGCCATTGGCTGCCTCAGGGAGAAAGGAATGTTTTTATCCTAACAAATAGGAGAGAGGAGCTTGGCAAGGACCGGCTCCCACCCTCATGTCCTCCTCCATAGAGCAGGCTGGAATGGGTCAATACCCCTGGCCATCTACCTGTTCCACTCCAAAGCTGGTTATGGGAGGGACTCTCTGCAGAGTGACTAGGACAAGGATTAAACAAGGTTGTGGTCAGTTTTGAAAAACAAATGTTTTTAACTGGGGCTTGAATGCCCTGGGGTACTTGTGTTTCTGCATAAAATGTTTATACTCTGAGGCATTTCTAACATGCAAAAAGTTATTGTACTACCCAAAAGGTAGACGAACAAGTGGTATTTTTAGGGAGAGGGACCGTCTACCCTACCCTATTCTGCATGGGCGTTTTTTATTGTTTTAAATTTTATTTTACTGTTGTTTTATTACATCCACCCCCTTTTTCCTTCCCTCTGCCCCTTTCCCTACCTACCCACTGCCCCCCAAAGTTAATCCCACTTCTTGTACATATCCATGGTTCTTCCATACTAGTTACTTGACTAAACTGCTCCCTTCTTTGCCTCATCCTCCTCCTCCCTCTCCCCTCTGCCCACTGGAGATCTATTCATTGTATTCATGTATCTGGTTCTGTTTTGCTTATTTGTTCATTATTGTCCTGAAATGGGTGAGATCATATGGTATTTGTCTTTCACTGACTGGCTTAGTTCACTAAGCATACTACTTTCTAGTTCCATCCATGTTGTTGCAAGAGGTAGGAGTTCCTTCTTTCTTTCTGCTGTGTAATATTCACCCTAGCAGCTTTAACCTTCCCTATCCCTAAGCCAAATATAGTCTAGACAGGTCACCTAATGGGGTTTTAAAAAACTATATATGATAATTTCTGCAGACATAAATGTGTCTCTCTCCTCAAAGAAAAACAAAAAACAAAACAACAACAAAAAAACCCCATATCAAACCAAACTCCATAAACACATCTAAAAATCCACTACTAAAAAGTTCCTTAAGAATTATTTCAGATTCTACCAAAACCTAAAGGAAAAGCTTCACCAAACTCCACGAAAAATAAACCATTGCTTAAAGACAGTGGCAGCTGAAAATAATCTGTAAGAACACCATTACCTTGTCATTGCGTTCACATAAGAACTTCAGTCTTTGAGCCCTTTTGTGCATAAACACACCATCCAGGTGACCAGTTTCCACTGACCGGATCTCTATGGCCTTTTCTCCCCAGCCCATTGTCTGATTGGATCGAATATATGCTTTTTGAGAGGCAAAAACACATACATGTTGTTAAAGGTAAGGAAACAGTCATGAAAAGATGTTGCTTATCACACACACACACCCTCTAAATATCTGGCATTTAAGAATTTTTGGTTTAAGGAACTCTGCCTGTGTAAACTGTTAGTCTATTCTGGGAAACTGTTAATTTGAATCAATGGTTGACCCTGAGATATTTCTTACTTATCTTGAACAATGACAGTGACTTAATTGCAGCAAAACCAAAATTGTTTGAAAATATAAGCTTCAAGCCATGACAATGTCAGCAGTCCACCATCATTCCTGCACCTTTCTTCATGAATCATCTCAGGATACAAGAGGTGTTTCTGGTTGTGGCTCTGTCACTTATAAGGAGCAAATCACATATCTTTCTCTGTCTCCCTTTACTTGCGGCAATCAATCAACAACATCTGTCCTACTTACCCTGAATGTCACAAGGATTAAATGAAGGATTGACAATGACAAGAGTTTTAAAAATTATTAAATAATTACTTGGATTTTGTTCTAAAATAGTCCCAGGGTCTACAATATAACTTTCCACCTTCTGTTACCAATCACTTTGTTGATAAATACATGCAGTTTTAGAGAAAGCTCTCCTTTTACAAATGCTGCCTTCTCCTCTGAGTAATACATATACATACCTACGGATGTTGGCATCTCTCCCCACTGCAGAACCACATCCTTGGTGATCCTTCCATAGGTATTCACATAAACCCCTTCATCTTCATAGCACACCAGAAGCTCCATTCCATCTGTATTGGGGAGGATGATGATTGCATGGGGTTTGATGCTACACTGGATCTGGAGAACAGGAACAAAGTAGAGGAGCAAGTTTGTGGCACATTCTGCAAATGTGCTCAGTAAGATTGTCTCTGAGAATGCACTAGTTCATGTTGTGAGAAATAAAGTAACTGGGTAACATTTTGGAAAATTCATGCAACCTATATTTCAAAGTCTCTTTTATAGGTCTTATACTATGAGTTCACATTTTCTGAGGTCCTTGGAACATGTTAAGATTGTGGTTTCCATTTAAGAAATTATGTTCCTCAAATCACTCTCAACCTGGGGGTTTTCTGACCTACTAGCAACTGCCCCAATCCATCCCATGTTAGTCAAAGCCAGGGATCAGAGGTTTTCAGAAGGGCTTCACAGAGCCAGGAGAGATGATATACGCTGGTCTCAGAGTTGGAGCTATGAAAATGGCATGGCATTTAAATACTCACCCCCACACCAGGGGAAGTAAAGAATCCCTGCTTGTGTTAGTTCACTAAGCAGAGGAAAGAAAAAGTCAAAACAAAATGAAGCCAGTCAACCAACCATAGAGTGTGGGTTCTTTCTTACGTGTGTTGGTAGATAAATGTCATAGACTGATCCTGAATCCACATCAACAGCGTGGAACCCAGCACAGGATCCATAGATCACTTTCAACCTCTGGCCTTCCTCCACTGTGAGATCCACCAGTAATGGCTTATGTATCAATTCTCCAAATGACTACAAACAAGTACATACAAGTAACCAAGGGAGAAGCAGTAAAATGAAGCAAGCCTTATTTTTAACAGATCAAACTAGAGAAGCCAGGCCCAAGTTACACCAAAGGTAAAAATACTTTAAAAAATATGTCTTTAATTTATCATGCTTTTGCCTGTTAATAAGAATCTAGAAAATATTTCTTCCAGAAGCCATGTACCAAATTCTCCCTACCTAGCCCAAGAATTCTGCTCTAACACTGAACTATTCTTATTCTGTTGTATGTCTTGATGAGAAAAACATAATAGTGAAAAAATCAGGACTTTCTATAGCAAACTATTCAAATGCAGACAATGAACAGAAAGGAGGAGTTGCAGGAATCATATACTGAGATTTTATCAGTTTAATTATCACAGTAACTACTGGACTTCTATTTGACATTAGACTTCGACTTTCATTCCAACTAGAGTGATATAGTGACATAAAAGGCTGTATGTACCTAGAGCTCACGTGACAGATTCAAATAAGATATTAAAAGCAACTAGTACACTGCCTATAAAATAAATACATTAAGAGCAGAGCTCAGAAAATCACTGTAATTTTATAGCCAATTACTTTCATTTAATGATATGCAGACTTATTGTTTAAGCTAATACGACACGACAATCCCATTTAGCCTGCTTAACTGGGAATCAAGCAATAAACAATCTAAATATGTCAATTTTTCCAAATAATTAAAGCTTATCCTAAAATATATTGAAACTATGTTAAAAAATAAGTAAATAGAATCATTTGCATGAAAAAGTCACCCTATACTAAACAGTCCCAGGGACTATGCTCAGAGTTTTGTGTCTAATATTAGAAATGATGTTATTAAGTTAATTATGGCTTCTAATGTCACATTTAGCATCATTTTGATTAAAAATATCATAGACTTGTATTTAGTACAAACTAAAGTTATAAAAAATATTTAAAATACCCATATAAATACCCATTAATATTTTTCTACAATTTTTTCTTTAAAAAAGAATGGTACACATATTTTAATCTCCCATTCTACTTAAGTTGTAATACTACTCATTCTTTTGTTTTTAAGATTTCTGTAATTTAATTAGTATTCTATTGAATAGATATACCTTAAAGTTGTCTATTGTTGGATACTTGTTATCTAAACATTCATACATGTACACCAATGACTTTAGGTGGAAGATCAAGGTCAGCTTTTTAAATGAGGTGGTGTTATTTTGTCTTTTCCCCTTTAACTTACTGGCATATTGACCCAAATTGCACAACACTCAGCTCCCTCCATCTCACTCTGAGGGCTTGAGAGCAGCTAGTTAGGCTATGACACTAGAAATGTCCTCCCTTATGAAAAGTTAAACAACTCTATTAGTAGACAGCTTTTAAATGATCAATTTTTAACTGTTCAATGCTTTTAAAATTATTCCCTGGTCACAGCATGCATGGCTAATACTTCTTTAAATGCACTTGATGTTGTTACCTTAAAAGCCATAAATTTGTGATATGGCTTGGGTGCCCACGCATAAACTTCCACAGAACTCTTCAAAGCAATTACAAGAAATTTGATTCTTTCATATTTTACTGAAAAAATAAATAAGCACAAGTTGATGTAACACAAAACTAAATTCTTTTGGTTGTCTGCCATAAACTTTATAAAAATGACCTCTACTGATTTAATCAAACCAACAAGAGAAAAATGTTGAGAGATCAGGCCTCACAATCTCCTTTTCATACTTCTTAGTGTGTTGGACCCAATTCCAGTACTCTGGTTACTATCACTGAGTACCTTCACTAACATTCCTAATATTCCACTGAAAGTATTTAATTATCAAGGGCAATGCCACGTACACTACCCTAAAGTCTCAAGGGCTCAGTATTACTTAAAAAAGGCTAATCTTGAGACTAACCAGCCAAGAAGCTGCTGAGGTCAAATCTTCCCCATGGCTTCTTCTGGGTCCTGCCCGGGGCTTACGGGTTGAGAATATAGAAGGCTGTACCACAATATTCACTGACTGAGTGTGATTTCTACCTATTTTTGTTTATAAAGAACAAGTATCACTTCAAATCACTTCTTGTTCCATAGAGGTAATAATTGCTAGGATCCTACCTAAAGTTCTATACCAAAAGAATAGTAGTAAAGAAAACCTTTCTTCAACTATCTATACATATAAATGAAAATGTATGTACACACACTGGCATATACACACTCATATATGTGCACATGCACGCACACTCCCCATGTACATTCATATAAGTACACACAAACTTGCACACATACGTATGCACAGTATATACTTATACATGCTCACTCACCCACACAATCACACACATACACACCATAGTGCATGCTCCCTACCACCATGGTGTGCGTACAGTGACATGTGTATGCGTAAACACACAAATTCCTCCTTTACACAACTGTTTAAGTTTTCTCATAGCCACACAATTCTGCTTAAAAACAGACAGGCTGGGGGGCCCTAAGCACACACAACTTATTGGTCTGATGCAGACCCTCCAGTTTCTTTGTAAGTTACCTAATCTCACTTTATGACTTGACTCTTCCTTCGTACATAAGAGATGGCTTGTTGACTTGAAACCTCTCCTTGTTAAAGTCCATATATTATCACTTTCCAAAAAATCATTGACATTATTAAGACTCAAATGTTACAAAAGATTGTCCAAACTAGTACTAGTTCAATTTTCTGTGACTTTGGAAAGGCTTTGCATCTGTACTGTTAACATGACAGTGACTAGTTACATGTGGCTATGAGGCACTTGAAATGTACTAGTGCCAATAGGAAAATAAATTTTCACGTTTATTTCATGTTAATTTAAATAAAAAATGTAAATAGCACACCAGCTTATGTAGTACAGCCCAGGTCTTGATAAACTGGATATAATTTCTTAAACATATAAAGATAACAAATCAAATCAACAGTTATCACACACTCATTATCTCCAAAAATGCTTCAGATTCATTATGCAAGAATGAGAGGGGCTGGAGGAGGGTTGCTGAATTATTTTTTTGTTTGTTTGGATGAAAAACTAACTTTCCTCTAATACATCTGCCTCTAGCTCCCCCTGTAGAATAATCTATTCGTAACATTTCAGCCGTTTATGATCTTTTACATTACATTTAGCCTTAGAAAAATTTAATTATACCTCACTAAACAAAAATGTTTCATATGAACATAACAAAGAAACTTCTAATCTCAAAATATACCAAGGAGACAGTACTACTTTTTGATAAATTCAGAATCATTCTAATATTAGGGTGGCTCCTATAATCATTACTAACAATGAACTGAGAGTTGTGGACAGATTACATATATGAGAAGATAATGTCAAGAACTGTAACAACCCTGGGAGCAGAGAACTATAGTATACATTTTCATAAACATAGAAAAAACATATAATCAGAAATCAGTGTTCAATAGGCCCCTTATGTTACTGAGTCTTAGGTACATATACTGTAGACCATTTGTTGACCTTCTCAACTTCCCATTTGAAATGAGACATTGGAATATATACCATCTGTCCCATAAAGCTTTAATTTAAATAAGCTCCATTATTTCCCCTTTATTTCCAACATTTGTACTGCTTTTTATTATTTTTATACATATACAAAAAATGTTTTTGTTTTATTCCTGTGAGATAGGATTTCATGAGAACCACGGCACACATGCCACAAAGAAGAAAACAATTGCCATGTGCCAGTGACTGGCCAGCTAGATTCACTTACTAGCTAAGAGCACAGTAGCCTTGTCCAGTGCTCTTAATCCAGCATGACAGCAATAGCTCCTGGGCAAATTCTCACATGTTCTATCAGACTGCCAAGGACTTGAAGTCCTTAGTCCTCAGTCTTCTAAAAAGAGAATAAGCCTGAAGCACAAAGGAGAACTCCAAATAGACTGGCTTTCCTTTGGCAAGGCTTCTTTAAAGAATTTATTTTGAACCACATCTTACAGAGAAGAATGTGAACTGTCAAAGAGAAAAGGTGAAAAGGCTCTCTCACAAGATGATCTGTGTGGATGGGACAGACAGAGGACAGAGTGAGCAGGAGGAATAAACTTATTATTAAAGGTGCACTTGAGTCTAGATGAGTCTTCAGGATTATAAGGTACCTTAGAAACATAACAGTAATGAACTACATGTATCAGAAATAGTTTATTGAGACCTTCAAAGAACATGTGAATTTTAAATGTGACACTAATTAAACCCTAGAAAAACAAAATCCTTAGACCCTCCTGGAACTCACCAACTTTATAGTGTACACATCCTTCCAAATCCCCGACAGTTGTCCACCCCTGCTTCTTCTCAACTTCAGGATCATTGTGAAGGATTTTATTTCTTAACCAGGACAAATAGTAGACACGTAACTTATCCTTTTTGCCTAGGAAAACAAATAAAAATATTTTACAGACATATGTAAACTTAAGTTATCATCATCAATAACAATAGTAACCCCCCAAAAATTTCAATGAATAAGTATCACCCTTTAGGGCAGTGGTCCCCAACCACTTTAGCAACAGGGACCGTTTTCATGGAAGATAATTTTCCTACAGATGAGGGATGGGCGGATGGTTTCGGGATGATTCAAGTGCATTACATTCAAGCCCATCACCAGCTGTGTGGCCCAGTTCATTAACAGTACCAGTCCATGGCCTGGAGGTTGGGGACCCTGCACCTAAGGGAAATCACCTCGAATCAATTTTACTAGAGACCCAATTCAAGCTCTTTGGATGAACTTCTGAAACTCAAGAATTATCACACAATATATGGCCTGAATTAAAAGGAGAGATTTTAAAAGAATAAAGAACTCACACGTATATACACAAACAATATCAAAAAACCAAAGTAATACAAATACCTTCACAATAATACAATCAATACAGCCTGTAAGATGCTTTCACGTATAGTATGCTATCTGATTCTCAAAACCCTCCAGCGTAGCTGTTATTTACCATTTGACAGCACAAGGGTTAAATAAACCACCTAACAGAGGCCTGAATCCAGCAAAACGCAAGCCATAAATTGGAGATGTGTGCAACTTACAGAGCTGACAAAGGACTCGTATCCAAAATTTGTAAAGATCTCCTATAAATTAATTGGAAGAGAGATAACCCGAAAGAAAACCTGGACAAGCAACTAGAATAGGCAAAAGAAGTTATCTCAGATAAAGAGGTACTTGCTCTCAATAGTCAACTGTGAATGCATATTAAAACCATAATGAGGTACAACTTCATATATCTCTCAGTGTCAAGAATTAAAAACAGCAATAATACTAAAAGCAGGAGACATGTGGAATAACTAGAAATTTCAGAAATGAGGGTTATAAACTATTAGAATCACTTTGAAAAGTCTGGTATTACCCATTAAAGTAGAATATACAATATGTGTACCCTGCTATGATACAGTCAGTAATTTCTCTCCTAATATACATGTGTGTCTATGAGCTCCCAAATACCTGAACAATGTTCACAGCATTATTGTTCATAACCCAAAACAGGAAACAATACAATTTCTATCAACAGCAGAATGAGTATACTGATTGTGATGTGGTGATACATAAGGAAGAAATATATATATATATAGCTATGAACAGAAAAAAAGAAAAAGAAAAAGATGCTGAACAAAGAAGCTAGATACATCAATAAGCTAAAGAAAAAAAAATCCTATGATCAAATGAATAGATGCAGAAAAAGCATCTGACAAAAAACCCAATACCCATCTCATGATAAAAAAAAACCAAAACTCTAGGCAAGTAGAAATAGAAGGGAAATGCCTCAATTTGATAAAGAACATCTACCAAAACCTTACAGCTAACATCATACCTAATGGTGAGAAACCAGACACTTTCCCCCTAAGATCAAGAAGCAAGAAAGAATGTCCCCTTCTCACCACTATTATGAACATCACACTGAATGTTCTCTACCAGAATAAGACAAGAAAAAGAAATAAAAGGTTTACAGATTGGGAAGAAAAAAAAAATAAAACTATCTTTGTTTGCAGAAACATGACTATCTAGGTAGAAAATAACAAACAATTAGCAAAAATCTTCTGAAACTAACAGTGATTAGCAAGTTTGCAAGATACTAGGTTAATACACAGAAGTCAACTGCTTTCCTATATACTTGCAAAAACAGGTGGAAATTTGAAATCAAACACAGTCTGAATAGACTATATGCTATATGATTCCAACTATAACACTATGGAAAAGGCACTACAGAGACAGTAAAAAAGATCAGTTGCTTCTAGGGCCTTTGATGTCTGTTTGATGCTATAATGGTGGATACATATGCATCTGTCAGAACCTACAGAATGTACAGCACCAAGGGTGTGCCCTAATGTAAACGGTGGACGTTAGTTAATAGTTGATTCATCAAGTTGTACAAATATTCTAAACTAATGCAAGATAATAGGAGAAAATGGAGGTGAGTGGGGGGTAATATGGTAATTGCCTACACTTTTTGCTTAATTTTTCTTTAAACCTAAAACTACTTAAAAAAAAAAAAAGTCAGACACAAAAGAGTACCTATCATTTTATTATTTATATGACTTCAGTTCAATGAAGGCAAAACCAATCTAAGGTGTTAAAAGTCAGGACCATGCTTCCCTCTGGGGGAAAGAGGGGCTGTCTATGACTGGTAGGTAGCACAAGAGAGCTTCTGGGGTGCGCAGCCTGTTCCATTTCTTCACCAGGGTGAGGCCACATGGTTGAATTCTAATTGTGACAATTCTAATTGTGGTTATTATAAGACCTATTTAAAGTCTTCTAATTTTGCATACTCTTGGATCCCAGTACTAAATCAAATTACTAGGAAATTATAATCTATGAAACATGGGTATACATGCCCAAAGTAAGCTATGAAGATATTGTGGAAAATGTTTACATAAAAGAGGAAAAAAAAAAGAATAAACAAAGAGACTTACAGCAGAAGATGAGTAAATAAATGTTAATATATCTATGTACAGAAATACTTACTAGCCATGCAAAACAGCTATACTAGAAGAATGGCTTGGATCAATAATAGCAGCTCTAACTTTAGAACAGTGGTTACCTTACCATGGGTGGATGGAAGGGACAAGGTATACTAACTATGTGCACAACAGTGTGTTTATGCGTGTGTGTGTGTGTGTTTAAAGATTTTATTTATCATCTTCAGACAGAAGGGCAGGGAGGGAGGAAGAAAGGGAGAGAAACATCAATGTATGGTTGCCTTTCACATGCCTCCAGCTAAGGACCTGGCTGGAGACCTGGCTTGCAACCTGGTTATGTGCCCTGGCTGGGAATCAAACCAGTGACCTTTGGGTTCCCAGGCTGGCACCAATCCGCTGAGCCACACCAGCTAGGACCAACAGTGTGTTTTAACATCTACGAAAACCAGCTAGTCAGTACATGGGTGTCATTTTCTCATTATTATTCTCTGGATGTTTGAAATATTACATTAACCATTTTAATGCAAATTTTCCCCTGTAAGTGGGTATTTTGAGTGTACAATCTTAAAAGATTTAAAGTTTAAAACTGAAAAGTTAATACACATTTTATCTTTTTATTTTTCTCTGAAAGAAACTTACAGAAAGTTTACTTTCTATAAGGAACATTATATAATGTATTTAAAAAGTGCTTTCTGAACAGAAATAAAGTGTTAAGTGACGTAAGAAAATACTTTATTTTTACTATCATGACAAGAAATGGTTTCTTTTAAGAGTACCGTGGGAGGAAGTGAACCCAAACCGTGCACTGGATGAGCAACCAATTGAGAGCAGTGTATGGATCACACGGGAGATATCAATTACAAAGTGCAAGCTCCTGTGATTTCCAAGACAGCTCTTAAGAAGAGTCCCAGGCCCTGGATGGTGTGGGTAAATGGACTGAGCACCAGCCTGCAAACCCAAGTATCTGGTTCAATTTCCAGTCAGGGGACATACCTAGCAAGCCAGGTTTCCAGCCAGGTCCCCAGCTGGAGGCAGGTGAAAGGCAACCATACATTGATGTTTCTCTCCTTTCCTTCCTTCCTCCCTTCCCCTTGCTCTATAAATAATGAATAAAATCTTTTAAAAAATAAATTGAAAAAAGAAAAAGAAGAGCACCTGGTTAAGGTACACATGTGGGTCACATCTGAGTACATTTTCCTATCACATTATTGTAAAAACACTCTATAGTTGTTATCTCCTTTAGACATTACTTCAGAAAATGAGTTAACTGATTCTTAGTGCTGGAAAGTACTGTTTTAAACAGTGCTATAATCTTTTACTAAACACGTACCTGATATTGTCACCAAGACATTCAGGCCTTCAAGGACATCCATTTGTTGAAATCGTCTCCGGTTGATGAGAGGATATACCTTCCCTTGGCCACTTCTGTCCAGCAGCATCAGGCCACTTTCGGTACCCACTAACAAATTCACTCCTGTTTCAAGAACACAGAAAGGTATAAACTTGACACTGTGCTGGGCAGATAGCCTGGGTTTATGGAAAGGACTACACTATCTACTAGCAGAGTGGTTTCCTTAACTCACCCATAAAAACAAATGAACAGTCACATGTTAAAGTAATGAAACTGTACACAGATTGCCATAGAGAAGTAAAGGTCAAATAATCTATTTCAACATAAAGAACATAAGGGTGCAAGTGAGCAAGCCTCATGCCCTGACTTCCTCCACACGCCACCAGCTCCTCTGCTTCCTCAGCTCCCAAGCATGTTTTGAGCTCACCATCTTCTAGGTATGAGAGATCCTGTCTCTCATTTGCCACAATAGAAATATGAACAAACCTTTGTCTCATACCATCATCTCTGATGCTTCCTTTGTCTGTTATTATTTTCATTGGAATGGCTACATATAGCCATTAAATGCTTAATAGTTTATGACTGATCTGGTTCCAATCATTCAGTTTAAGGTTTTATTCAAGATCACTCTCTACCATCAAAAAAGAAACAAACCCACTATCCTCTGTCATTCAGTTTCTCAGGTATATGAACATACCGTGACCATCCAAAGGGACCCACCTGGCTTTCTGACTATGTGCAGAGAGTCTCTACACTCTCCCAGCTGAATTCCTCTCCATCCTCACTTCCACAGATCTTCTCTTTAAATACAGACATCTCCTTTGTTGTCTGCCTGCTTGAGTGGCACCTCAGAACCATTTACTCTACTGAATTCCATACCCCACCCTCCCTGCTGTAAATTCTACTGAAACCAGCACATCAATCTTTACCATCTGTATCAACAGCACCATCCTCTCCCACAACTGCTTCCTCAAACTAGTCAAATGGACCACCAAAACCAGAGACTTGCTTCTTTTGCTTTCCTTTGCTCACATCCTACTTCGGGCTTTGTCCACTTATAATGGACAGAGACCATAATTGAGGCTGCTACATCACCCTCCCCTACACTTTCTCATGACTGCAATCATAAGTCCTCTCTTACTACAGTATTTGTTGTACTACAAAACTACACATTCTCTATAGGTACAAAAGACTCAATCATTGGCACTGATTCCCTAAACTGAGTAATCACTACTAAATAAAAGTATCTGCTTTTATGAAGCAACTGCTCAACCAGTATCTTCAGGTAGGTGGAATGATACAGGACAAAATATATATTTCTTGAACCTCAAGATCTATATTTTATTACACACACACACACACCTACATACATATACAAGGCTGGACCCCCCCAAAACTAGAATTATCTCTGGAGGGTGAGCCCCTTGTAGTACAGGCTTTACCCAATAGGTGAGAACCCATCTGTATTAGTGTACCAAGCTGCACTTGGCTTCACTGAAATTTTTTTGAAGACTCTTTCCATGCATTTGCCTTTCTTATGGGTGATTTATGAGTGCACTTGCCCACACAAAGCTAAGTGTTCAGCAATTTTGGACCAAAAACAGGCTGAGCCCCATGCTTGACCCTCCCTATTCACCTGACTTCGCCCTGAAGGACTTTTTGTTTTCCCAGAAGAAAAAGTCCTCAAAAGGAAATGTCTTGCTGATGTGAAAGAGGTGAAAGAAAAAATGGTAGACATACTAAAAGGCATAAAAATCAATGAGTTCAGACTTCCAGGCAAGATGGAGGTGTAGGTTGCCTCCCTCCACAACTAAGAAGGAATGCAGCTACCTCAAAACTGGACACAATGAGAAGTTCCAGAAAATGGAGCTGAATGGAAGTCCAACGCACAAAGATATAAAGAAGAAATACTCATCCAGACAGGTAGGAGGGTTGGACTCAGGGCACAGAGGATGCAATGTGGTGGTAGTGGCAGCGACAGTGGCAACAGTAGCCACAACTGGCGGGAGGAAAGGAGTCTCCCTCTCTCTCACACACACACACAAAGTAGAGAAACACCTGAGAAGCACTCCCAGCAGCAGACCAGAATGCACAACTCAAGGTTTCAGAGCTGGGGAAAATAAAGCCTCACTGCTTCTGTAAAAACCAGTAGGGTTGGGGTGGAGAAAGAAAGTGCTGGTCTCACAGCAGAGTTCATTTGTATAGAGGCTCTCACAGTCCTACAATGTCTGCAGACACACCCACCCTGGGAATTATGGCCAGGGCTACAGCTAGAGAGATGCCAGTCCCATATAGGAAGTTGGAGAAGTGCCTGAAAAAGGGGCGAGTGCTAAGCAAGTGGCATTGATCCATCTCAGACCCCTCCTCCACATTGAGTGCCACAGCATGGTGAAAACAGGTCACCCCACACAGATGAATATACAAAGCTCTGTCCCTTACAATGTAACTGGTGATCCATCTAAGACACAGATGCAAAAACAGGAGCCTGTCAAGTTGAGGAGACTGAGGATTATGGCCCAAAAGAGGGAACATATGAAGGTTCCAGTGGGAGAACTAAGGGGCAAAAACACAGCCAACTTAACAGAGTAGGAGACAGACAACCTAACATATGGAGTTCAAAACACTGGTGATAAAGATGCTCACGGACTTAACAGATTATTGCATCCAGCAAAGCTATCATTTAGAATGGAAGGACAGATAAAGAGCTTCTCAGATCAGGTAAAGCTAAAGGAGTGCATCATCACCAAGCCCATATTATATGAAATGTTAAAGGGACACATTTAAGAAAAAGAGGATCAAAACTATGAACATTAAAATGACAGCTCACAACTATCAACAACAGAACCTAAAAATAAAGAAACAAAAACAAACTAAGCAAACCAGAATAAGAATACAATCATTTGGAAAGTTAATGGGGCAGGGGGGGAGGCGGGGAGAAGATGTGGAAATGGTGTGAGGATTAAGAAGCATAATCGGTAGATATAAAATAGACATGGGGAAGTTAAGAATAGTATACGAAAGGGTGAAGCCAAAGAACTTATATATATATATGTACAACCCATGGACATGAACTAAGGCAGGGGTAGGGGGTAGGGGTGTGGGACTGCTGGAGAAAAGGGGGATACTGGGCAGAGGGGAGCAAAGGGAAAAGAAATCAGAATAACTGTAACAACATAATCAATAAAATATACTTAAAAATTAACAAGTTCAAAAACTATTTTTAATAGTGGAAAAACATTCTGACAGATGTATCAAATGGAGAGTACTTTGAAAGTGACTGAAGTTTAAACATTTGAGAACAAATACACTATTTTTAAATAAAGTCTGGTTTCTTTTGGTCCTCCTCCTCATACATATTCTACTTCCAGAAAACTCGAAATTAACAGCTGTGAAGGCAACAGGAAGATACCCTCCCAACACTCTCCCAGTTGTCTGCCTTTTCCTGAATAAGCAGGTGAACACCACCCAAGCAATCCTAGTGAGGAAACTGGAAGCACCTTTTTGGTCTTGGGGAAAAGCAGGAACCTGAGATTTACATATGTCCATCTATCACTGCTATTCGAACTTGGGTAAGAGCTTCAGCAACTAATTGAGTGCTAGGCATGCATGGACAACAGCAACAGATATGCAGAAGCACTGCAAGCTCAAAACTAACATAAGCACCATCCCTGGAGCCCTCAAAACATGTAAAACATGGACAGAAATCTTCATGAATTCTAGAGGCAGACATCATTTCAGGTAATATTGTGACCTGATAAAAGCCCCATTAAAAATCTACTAGACATACAATGCAGATTCCATCTAGCCATTGTAGAAACAGTGTATATTTTACAAGAACATCCTGACTCACATACACCTCTGCCAAATCATAGGTGCTTTCTGTCTGGTACTATTTTAATGAGACAGTTTGCTAGAGACTAATGTACTACCAAATAGCGTCAGAAAATTTGAGGGAAGCCCGTGGAATTTCTGGGAAAGGGAAAAACTTGAATATTCACTACCTAACTTGAGTGATCCTTAAAATTAAATGAAAACCCCAAAATATAATCATTTGTACAACATAAGAAAAAAGGCTCGTAAGTGCATATAGCTTCTTTAATCATTTATAATGAAGACTTTAGAACATACCACCTAAACCAGCCCTATTCAACAGAACTTTCTACTATGATGTCCAATATGTTAGCCAATGACCACACGTATTAAGCACTTAAAATCTGATTGGTCCAACTAAGGAAAAGAATCTTCTATTTTAATTCATTTACATTTAAATAGCCACATGAGTGGCTACCATAACAGCCAGTGTAAATATGGATGATAAAAATATTTTATTAATCAGGTAACATCACAGCTTTGAATGAGAGCTCATGGCAGTACATATTTTCAGGCTTTACAAGAGCCATTGTTTTTATAGGAAAAGTTCTTTAATACATAGAAACAGCACACATATGAGATCGTGACTTCATGCTAAGAGAAAGAAATTGCTGTCCAAGTTAAACAGATTTATTATCAGGATAAGATAAATAAATGCTTGTGCATCATTCCATTCATTTTCATATAATTTTACTTTTGAGGTTGGCCATTTTGCTGTACCAATGAGAATTTATTCAGATGTTATTCTTAGCATTTTCCCTTTACATACCTAGGTGGGGTACTTCCAAATAGCTTTACAATTATCTGAAGCAGATAAAACAAAATATTAACAAAAGAGCTGCCACCAGACAAAGAGTCCACTCCAAAGGTTTTATTTAAAATAGTATTTCAGCATTTTCCTGATCAATCTTCATTATCAGGTAGCTAAAAAGATCTATATCAAGAATCTGGTAATAACTCTTCTAAACATGAGATTTGTGAAATTTTTCTACTGCTTGTGGTTTCCAAAAATAAATAGCATTCAAATATCAAGCACAATGTAACAGTAAGAAAAAGTAAAGAAATAAAAGATAGAGCTTAAAAAAATCTTTTCATATAACATAAACATTGCAGATATTTTGGTACACCCTACCTTTTAATTCTCCATTATGTATTATTCCTAAGAGCTGTGTAATTTTGTAAAGTACTGAGTACTAGCAGTCAAAGGAATATAGGCAGTCACTGGAAAATAACATCCTTGGAAATTATGGGCTTATGAAAAAAATTAGTTTGCATGTTGTAATAGTTTTTTATAAATACAGTTTTTATAAACCTTTTGAATGTTACAGATTATTAAACTTTTGCTAAACATAAGCAGTACTAGGAACTGCAATTGTACTCACAGGAACCTGTGTAGGTTGATGGAAAAAATGGCTAAGAAATGTGTAGCATAAATTAAAACTTTAATTTTGATGAATTATGATATTACAGGCAAAACACTATAGTTAACTGCAGACAGTTCATTATAAATATAAGAATAAAAACATCATGTTTAAAATAATCTTGGCTGTGAATGGAAAAATTAATTTATTAAAAAATATAACAAATATGAGCCCTGGCTGGTGGCTCAGTGGATCAGGTGCTGGCCTGTAAACCCAAAAGTCGCAGATTCAATTCCCCAGCCAGGGCACATAATGAGGTTGCAAACCAGGTCTCCAGCCAGGTCCATAGCTGGAGGCAGGTGTAAAAGGCAACCGTACATTGATTTCTGTCTCTCTCACCCTCTCTCTGCCTCTCTCCCTTCCCTACTCTCTAAAAATAATAAAATAAAATATTTAAAAATATATATATATGCAGCAAATTTCCAAAACAAAAGTCAGTTATATAAGGTCTGTCCCAAAAGTATTGAGCCAATATCAATATAATTAAAATTGCAGCTGATACTTTTAGGACAGACCTCATATAATGTGATTTAAAAAGAATGCTTGTTATAAGCATCTTCCAGGAAGGTACAGAAAAACTGACGGATGTAACAATAGGCAGCAGAATGTAAATGCGCCAATTTTACCATTTTAAAATAACACATGAGAGTCCTCTGAATTTTATCCTCTGGCTGGCTATAGCTCTCATAATAAATGCTTTAACATTTCCAGGTCTAAGTCTTTAAGATTTAATTTAATAGGTAACTTATAACAGCAATCACAAGCAGCTTAAGGAAAGCCACAATGATGTGCCCCAGATAAGAAGCAACTCAAATATACTGACTTACAGAAACATATTTCAACTTTAAGTCACCTCCCAATCTCCTCTTTTAACACAGTGATAAAATGAAAAGCTCTACTTCTTTTTTAAAATATAGGCTCAAGATATTCTCCTATTCCTATTCTCCTCAGAGGTATTGAAGAAGTTAATTAGGAAAAAGAAGAACTTCAGTTAAAAAAAATTCAGTTAATGGCACATAACATGGGCTCAGCCATTTGTAGGACATTAAGGCTACTAACATTCTGGATAAAAATTACTTCAACTTCTTAAGAATTAACATAATTAACACCATTTCTACAACTGAATATTATATAACCATTTTTGATGATATAAACACCCCCCATGACAGGCCTTTGACAAGAACAAAAACGATGGCATTCATCTCCCTGAAAGGATCACAAATGATGCTTCTGAGCAGCAGCAGCAGCGTGCTGTGTTGCTGCTTTCACATGATTCCAACTGTCCTCCAAATGGCTATCACTTCCTTTACCTAAAATTAATGAACAGAAGTCCTTACAATCATTAGGGGATTAAAAATACTCAGTAATGTCATGGGTAAAAATCCAGAGCTCAAGAAGTAAAAGAGAGCATAGGTGTGTTTGCCATGGGTGGAAATAACTTTCCAAGACCCCTGAAGCGAGGCTGAGCTGGGCTTGCCAGCAGGTAGGAAAGAGGCCATCAGACAGACCAAGTCCAGAACATGAACCAGTGGGAAAGTTTATCAAATGCATGGCCCTTCTTCAACAACAGGATGAGGACACCTTGAGGGAGAGAAGGTGGATGCTGGGGCCCTGTGTTGAGACTCAGTTATTTGGGACAAAGTGAGCAGCTGTGTGAGGAAGAGAGCTGGCACAGTCCCTGTCGGGAATGCAGGGGCCATTGATGATGTTCCAGAAATGAACATGTTGAGGAAACCATACTGGGGTTGCAAACCAATGAAAGAACTGTATGTCTATTGCCCCTTTGTGTTTGCAATGTCAAGGGAGTAAGAAACTTTCCTGAGTTGAGCCAGGTCCCTAATAAAAATGAGCAGATCTGAAGTATGGGGAGGAGGAGAACAAAAACAAAGTGAAGGATTGGAAGACAAAGTCAGTTGAAGAGCAGGGTATCTGTGGTAGTGAGCAAGGGAACCGGAAGCTGACAAAAAAGTAAGTTTTACAAAGTGAAATGTCATAGTTCTGTGCTTGGCCAGGTCTCTTTTTCTGGTGTCTCAGGCTTTGAAGAAACTTCACAAACACTGCAAGTACTCAATAGTATAGTTAGTTCTACAGCCCACTTCTGAAAACTGCTTTTTAAAAGCTTCATTTAAACATCAGGCCCAAGGCACAAAGAGCAAGATAAACAAACACATTAAATTGAAACATTTAAAGAAAAGCAATTCAACAAATTTCTTCATTCTCCTTATAAATATGGACCAAATCAAATGTCTTTTCATATCTTTATTTCCATCTTTACATGAAGAAATGGAGGCAATCTTTTTTTCAATACCAGGTGGCTGGAGTCATGCCAACATGCACAGGTTCCTACATGACTGTACTGAAGGGACAGGGGTGGAGGCTCAGATGTCTACCATTGTATCTGCCAACAGCTCTTTAAAAACCTCCAAAGTATCCAAAATAGTACTTCTCTAAAAGATCAATCTACTGTTCAGAAGAAAAGTAAAAGGACTGGAGTAGCAGTGAGATACCTACCCCATAAGGCAGCACACAGAATCTCAGAATTAAATCTCTTCTTGTATTTACGGATCTCGGGGGTGTCACTCTGTGGTCTAGTGTTGGTAGGATTCACATTGACCACTGAGCCCTTCCGGGTAGGATCTTGCCTTATGGCTTCTGGTCTCATTCCATCACAAGAAAATCCCACTGAAACACAAGTAAACTTGAAATTATTTCCTGTCCACACCAACACTGTGCCTGCCTCCCTCCCTACTACACCGAGGAAGTATTCATGTGTCACAACTGAGCCTTTGTCCAGGAAAAGAAACTTGTAGGAGATGGATATGACAAAAAGAAATCAACTATGCAGCTCACTGCAAATAAGGTAATGCAAGCAGGATGGGTGCCTGTGTATCTGAGGTCTGTGCCTGCAGTGGCCACCATGCCATGCCCAAGCCACCAGAGGGAGCAATAAAAAGTAACCGAGTCCTGTTGGTCAGCTGCTTTTTTGTTGCCACTTTACTTACCCACAGAAGTCACTGTTGTCCCACTAGATGGAGAGATCTGTAGTAATCTGGGGTCTATAAAAGGTGTAAAGGAGGAGGAAGATTTGTGTTTCTGGAGTGTGCTACTAGCGGACTGAGTCTGCAATGTAAATTTCAATTTTATTAATACAATGACATTAAAAAGGTAATACATTAAAACAGTTCAACCCACTCCTATCTGAACTGTTTCCCAATACAAAGCCCTAACCCTCTGGCATCACCCTCCAAAACACTGTTGAGGGTGCCTCTGCAGGTTGCTAACTCTCAAAAACACACTGCTTACATCTCTTCAGGAACACTGCTCATCCAAGGCAGGGATGCTGCACGTTTCCAATAAAACCTACACTTCATGGTCCTCATTTTTAAAAAACAAATAATTATAATGAAAACTCCTAAAGAAGGCTTTGAAATGTCTTGATTTCAATACATCTATTTCTGAATTTACTCTCCTGTCCAAAAAAGTCCAATTAATCTCTGCTGGAAACTTGGCAAATCTTAATTTTATATTACTTACAGTAAAGTGAGCCTCTTGCCAGAAAGCCATAGAATCTTGGCTACCACTGTTTTAAATGCATCATCATAAACACTTATCAAATAGGGCTCAGCAGTGAATGGTGCAAATGCAAAATAAGCCATATCCCTTTGCTCTTTTAGGAGCACTGGTGTTTTGATTAATAATGTAACTCAAGACAAAAAGAATAACCCACAAAGAAAGTGAAACAAATTGTTAAGTGAAAATGTAATGACAATTAAAACAAAACAAACAGAAAAATAAACTTGCCAGTTTAGTGAGTTAAGGGTTATAGTAAATATTGTACATTAGAGCAAAATGGAGCACAGTTGCAATATAAATATAAGGAGGAGTGTGAGTGCAGGCGGGAAACATCACTGGAGAAAACAATTTGTTCAGGTGCTTTTGTCCTATACCATTTCTCCTGTGTGGGCAGCTGAAGTCACTGCAGCCCAGAGCCCATGTCCTCCTAGGCCCATGGCCTCTGACGCCTTGGAAGTAGTGGACTTGTCCCTGCTCCTTGTGGGTAAAGGATTATTTTGATTCTTTCTAACAAGGAAACCAAAATAAAAGCAGGCAGGCCAGCAGTTAAATGTTCACATTGACCAAACTGGCTGTTGCTACACGCCACTTTTAACCTCCTTCAACTGTTAGACAAATGCATTTAAATCAAACCTCCCATGAAATCCAATCACTTGTGTAATTCAGTAACAAGGTACACAAGGTACACTGTCACTGCACAGGTAGGAAGGGGATGGGGGTGCACAACCCTGTTCCAAAGAGCAAAGAATCATACCCAACAAGCACCCAGGCTGAGCACCAGAGCTAAGTCTCTGAATGAGCACACAGGGTTTCCCATTCACAATTTTACATTAAAAGCACACTCAGACCACCTTGCTTAACATCCTAAATTTCTAGGTTTCCAAAAAAAACATTTGGCCTCTTCTTCAACTCTAAGTGATTGTGTATTTCAAGGAAAAAAATCCTTTAACAGGGTTGGTGAAAACAAAAAATGAGTAATCAGCCCACAATACTCATCAAAACAAAAAATAATCTGGCCCTACTTGAAGGAAATTTCTGCTCAGGATGACAAGTTGGTCCGGATAAGGCCAAGTCTGCTTACCCAACTTTTCCTGTATTTTGGTTACTGATTAAAAAAACATAAAAGGCAGATTCCACAAAGAACTCTACGAATTTCATGTAAATACAGAATGTATCTGAGTACACAGCAATCACTTTATTTAGACTTAAACAATAAACTGAGTACAGAAAGCCATGCAAGTACACTGATCTAGAGAAGGAAACAGTGACCTGGCACATTTGGAGGGAGGCTGATCTAGGTTAAGGGATTTGTATGCAGATCTGAAACATGTTACTTGGTGGGTGGGGAGAAGGGTAGGTGACAGAAGAAAGTGGGTGGGGAAGGAAGGGGTTGGGGGCATTGGAAAGGTCTCCTTTGCAAACTAGCTACTAGACAGTGCTGGTCTAACCCTAGGAAAGCAGCCAGCTGTGTTGCAAGACATACCTCATTAGTAGTGAGCTTGTCCTGGGGTGTCTGTGGGGACATGGTGGGTGTCGGCTGGCTGGAAGATGGGGAGGAGGAGGTGGAGGAAGTGGAGGAGGAATGGCTTTGCTGTAAGAGATCTGGCAAGAGGTGAATGCGACCGGCAAAGCCATTGCTCTCATGATGGCTGGCACGCTTTTGGTCAACTGTACTCTGTAGAAAAAACAGGCACACTTGTCTCGCTCAAGCACTGCTGAAATTGCCTATAACCCTACAGATAACTTTGTTCAGGTGCTGTGTGACTGCAAACTGTTACATTATCAAGGAAAGACTGGAGGAAATTAGCCTGAATTGCTCACACTTACTTGCTGAACACCTAAATTGAGCCAACAGAACTCTACCTTTTCTGGTGGCAACAGGACTCAAGCAGTCAATGCACAGTCTCATTTACCTGCCACACTTGTTGCTATTTCCAAAATCATGAGCAATGTTTTTTCTTTGTAAACATTTCTGTCTGAGCTCTAGAAAAGACCCTATCCCTTCTTTGAATCCTGGTCTTTTCCATGTTATTCCCACTTTCCATCCAAATGCATTGCCATAGCATGAGACACATTCAGAGTAAAGTATAAAATGCTGGGTGGGCACCCTGTTCTTATATGAGAAGCAGATCACATTCCTTACAGCTAAGTTGAGAAATGAAGAGAAGGTTGAAAAACTTAATAATCCAAATTGAGCACATCGGGTAGTACCCATTTAACAGTCAACAAGTAAGGAGACTAACATTTTGAAACACACAGAGAAAACTCCTTGTAATGGCAGAGGTTTGTCCACTCTGGCGGAGCCTTCCTCACGCCACCCCACAGCTGCACTGCAGACTCACAAAGCTAAAAGCTCTCTGCAGAACCACTGAGGCTCTCTGCTACGGACTGAGCTCTGCCCCTGGGTCCACAAGCCTCCTGAAGGATGCCCTGTGGTTTTTCTACTATCAGACACAGACTGTGAGACTCAAGCACAGTGCTTGAATGAGGGCTGCCGCAGAGCATGCAGAGGAGCAGCAATGTGAAGTGGAGGACCGCTAGCACCTTCTCAGCATGCAGCACATACTTGCCTCCCTAGCCCAGACACTTTGCCCTCTGGGTCTTGTTAACATGAACACAGATGATGATGTAGAAACAGCATGAGTGAGTGGATGAGCAAGTGGGTTAATGACTACAGAAGTCTGGCCTCTAACAGTGGTACAGAGACACAGGTACCTGGCGGACAATTAGTGTGCCCTCCTTGGATGGGGTCATGGCTGGTTCATTTTCCACATCATCATGGACAATCATGGTTTTCACAGACTCAGTTTCACCATTGCTCAAATTCAGAGATGACCTATTAAGAAAAAATCCAGAGGTGAAGAACTATAAATACCATTCATTGGTTGAGGATATTCTGTTTATATACTTTTAACATTCTCAAAACCATTAGAAGAGATCAGGCCATAGTTAGAACATTTCCTTAAGTAAAGCAAATGCTTAGGGCTTTCCCTTTAACAATTGAGTTCCTGTCAGTTGTTTGTTTTTGAGTAAAAGAAATTAGAATGGTCACAGTTAATTAAACCAGTTAAACCAAAACGGAATTTTACCATATCTTCAAAATGAAAAGAAAAAAAAACAAAATACACATTGGAAGAACTGGGGGAGAGGCACTGACACACACACACACACACACACACACACACATACACACAGAAGGGAGAAAACATACAGGCTGCCTACTGTTGAATGTTACATGTTCACACACAATCTTATGCTAGATATGGAAAAAACTGCCTGGTTCCCAGTGGAAAGAAGACTCAATGGGGGTGCTTCCATTCTCTCTAAAGTACACCAAAGACTGACGCTGCTTTGATGTCCTCTGGTCCAGACATGGGCTCCCCAGTCCCCTCCTGCTCCGCATCATCATCATCCTCATCAGTTGTCCCCGACTCTTCGCTGGATGAGGAGTAGTCTGTTACTTTGTGCGGTGGTCTCACATCTTCAACTGCTCGAAGCTCTTTGGCCAGTGCAGTCAAATCCTAACGCAGAGGGCAGAAAAGAGAATAAGGCCAAGGGGAGTTGAGTGAGGAAAGTGAAAAAGAAAAAACAACAAAGAATGAGAAGTTCCTCATTTAAACCATTAATAGAATAGACACAACATCAGTTTTATAAAACTGTTTTGTAGAGTATTCATGTGAAATGAGCACTTAAACTTTTGGAAGAAAAGGCAAAAAAAGTAAAAAATAGATGAAAATAGAAAAAACAAAATCATAGATGCTGTACAAAGTTCAAATCTCACATTAAAATAAAACCCCACAATTGCCTCTTATGATAAGCTGATCGCATTTCTTCTCAACTATGAAATCAAGTTCTGGATCAACAAATGTGTGCAGACAGACCCTTAGAGTTTGTTATAAAGATACCTGCCTACGTAAGTCTTCTTTTAACTAGAATCTTGCTTTATGGATAACCTCCTTAAACAGTGCTCATTCAATGTATTTGGTAAAGTTTTTGTTTTGAACTTCAACTTTCAGTTTTAAAAATTTCAAACCAACATCAAGTGTAAGAGTGAAGAGAGAAGCAGTATACCACTCTTATCTTGCTTCACCAAATGTTAACAATTTGCCACATTCTTATCAATGTTCATGACATATGAAATGAGAAAGTGGTAGCAGTGCTGCCATGGGCAGGAGACAGTAGGAGGCAGGTCAGGCACCCCTGTCCCTGCCTTACCCAGAATCTTCAAAGTACCACCCTGTAATAGTGCCAATGAACATCAGAGAAAAAGGAGTCCAGAGAAAAAGTTATTACTCAAAAAATGCTTCATCTCCCTTTAACATTCTATCTGAAATATTTTAATTAAGACTCAATTATCCAAATATAATTTCCAAGTGTGATTATTATTCATCTTCTACATTTTCATATAGGAAGTCTAACATGTATCTTCCTACTTGGAAATTTTATTTAAAAATAATGCCTTTTGCCCTGGCCACTCACTCCACAGTTGGTTGGAGTATCATCCCATAACCAAAAGGTCATGGGTTTGATTCCTGGTCAGGGCACATGCCTAGCCTGCATGTTTGGTCCCCAGTTAGGGTGCGTTTGGGAAGCAACCAACTGATGTTTCTCTCACATTAACGTTTCTCTCTTTCTCTGTCTCTGTCTTTCTTTCTCTGTCTCTCTCCCTCCTTTGCTCTCTAGAATTAATAAATGTATATAAATGTGTATCATTGGGTGAAAACTTTCTAAAGTAGGCTATGTAGCCATCTTCTCCTCACCCTATTTTCCGTTTCTTAGCAGTTCCAACCGTTCTCTTCATCCCAATGAAGAACATGTTTTTTTGTTTGTTTTTAATTTTGAGCTTGAGCCTCTGAAAAATGCAGTGATCAAGTGTTGGACCTTGGGCCTTGAGAAGCATTTCATGACTTAGTTGTGGTCTTTTTAAAGTTTTTTTTTTTTTTTTTAAGCTATACTTAACAAAAATGCATGCAGCAAAGTTTGTGTACTAAAGGAAAGGTGCAAAAGTATAGGGTTTTTTTAATTCCAGAAAAGAAAAAAAAGGTAAGTTAAGAAAGGAAAAGCAATGTAGATGGAATATAAGCTAAGTGTAAAAGTCAGTTAGAGTGGGTCTCTGAAGCAGAATTTCCAGAAACTAGCTTACCACTTCACCCTGAAGAGCAGCCGCAGTCCATTCCACCAGCGATGAGCACAAACAGCCCAGGAAGCACAGGAAAAGAGAGGAGATACAGGGAACATAGAAGTCAATTCAGGTAGGATATCATAATTCCAACAGGCTTAAAATTTCACAGCATGTGTAGGAACAGGTCAGTTAATGAAACAGAAATTAAGAGCATGAGAAAGTCACAACTGCCCCTCTACGTACCAAAAGGCAGAACTTAAGTAACAGGTGGTTTTAAGAAGGCAATGGAAAAAGATTCATTATAAATCCCCAACTCACCAAGAATGAATAAAAATTAATGCAAAGCAAAAAGATAAAAAGGCTTTTCTTTCTTTTGGAATTTTTTCTTAATAACTAAGTTAGGAAGGGAGCAGAAAAGTGTGTGAGATTTATGGCATTCATTATAATTCCTCAAGTCTTACAGAAGTTCCCCCATTCCATAAGGGAGCCCCAGAAAGGACTGCATCTCCCAATTACATTATTTCCTAATAGAAAGATCTCATTCAAGCTTGAAATAAAGCTGATTTTGTGCAATTCTTACAGCAGGCTTGAGGGGTCTAAACACTTCTTTTTTGTCTTCAGATTTTTTCACTGCAGTTTCAAGGCGCTGAGATGGAGAACCTTCAGATTTGGATGATGCTGTGATGTTCAAAAGAGACAAGAAAGGTGGATACACACAAACACCCACATGTGTGCTACAAGGCAGACTTAGCCCATCCAGCCTTTGTTTCTTTCCTCCTTGTCTCCCTGCCCATTCACTTCTGTTGGACCCTCTCATGCAGGGTCTCCCCATGCAGGCCTGGACTCCAGGGCTCCTGACTCCTTACTTAGACCCCATCAACACACTCGTGTTCACAAGACCTTGTTACATCAATAATACCGTAGAGGCAAGTTTCACTGATCTATTATTGTAAGTTTAAATAACCAATATTGATGACAACACTGATGGAAACCATATTGAAAAAAGTAGGATTAAATCTCAGCTCAGACATTTAGCTAATCACCTTGGATGAGTTACTTAATCTCACTAAGTTGCAGTTATTGGAATCTGTAAAATGGAGACTATATATATAATGGAGTTATTATAAGGATTAATGCATGTAAAGTGCTCGTGGCGCTAGGTGTGTAAGTTCTCAAAAACTCTTATTATTGTAACCCTATTATCAAAACTATGATGACTATAAGTGTCATTAGCAACTATACTGTAACACTGTCTTGTGATATGCAGCTCTACAAAAACCACAGGTCCGCTGACATGATTACAAAGGATTTAGAGTGCACTAATCATAACCCAACAGCGTTCACAGGGAAAGAGAAACAGAAAGTCATCCTACATCTCACTCGGAAGCGCTCCCCAGAGCCGCTCTGAGACCCAGGCTGGGAGCCTGAGTTGCTGGACCCTGAGGAGCTGCCACTGCCAGGCCTGGGCACCAGCTTCTCTACTCTCTCCCACAGCAGCCTGGGCTCAATACCGCTGCTGGAAAAGAAGAGGAGATAGCAGCTATTGCATTATCCTGAGATGCAACACATTTAAAAACACAAACACCATTTAACTCACCACAAGTTACAACACTATTCATGGGTTTCATCTCAGGTATCCTAACAAATCAAAAATGTTAAGTGATATTCTACCATTAGCAGACCCCAAATCTTTAGTTGAGAGAGGAAATGTTATTGTTTGGTCTAGAAGTATTGCTATATCTACAAATTTAGTTTCTTATTATAAAAAATTCCACTTACAAATTACATACAAAACTATACTGTTTCCAGGCTTCTGCTCTTGCCCAACCATTACTGGTCTCAAGAAGTGACATTTATGCAGTCTACTCCTTAGAATGAACTGTGCTGGAAATGTGAGAGAGTAGGGGCTATGATGTATCCCCCAGAGGCCAAATTCACCAGGACAGAACTGATGCACAGACTCAAATCACAGGAGAATCCTGCAGTCCACCCAAGATCATTTAAGGACTAAGAAGGCTCTGTTCAGCTTCTGGACTACCACCCACCTCACTGCTTATTTTATTGAGGTTCCATGCACAGAAGGTGGACTACAGAGGTTCAGTAACAATGAGGTATAGAACATTCTACACAGTGACCTTTTCTCCTTCTCCTAGCATGGTGCTGGTCAGGGCACTTACTGAGATAGTGAAAATGTTCTTCTATAGCTGAGCTGTAAATAAGGTAACCACTAGTTACAATGACTACTCACCGCTTGATATATGGCTAATGCTACTAAAAAAATAAATTTTAATCTTACTTAGACTAAATTAAATGCAAATATAGCTGTATAATATACAAGCCACTAGTATCACGTGGCTAATAATTACTGTCCTGAACAGCACCAGTACTTTAAACTAGTACTTGGTTAATTCATAATTCACTGCAAACTGACTTTCTTTAGAAGCCTGTGAGTCACTTCTACACTCCCAAGGCCTGAGGATATCCTTCAGATCATGAACTCCTCCAGGTTACCATCTTTTAGAAGCCCTGGCCCCTGTACTGCTGCTCCTTCCATTTACTCTTACAAGGATAGATTTCATTTTAAAGCTGCCTACGCAATCATATTCAGACTATCTTTCCACTAGAGATCAATTTCATGTTATTCAAATTAATAAATTTTATGGCATTTTTTGTTTCATAAATTTACAATCACCTTTGCCCCAGAACTTCCTTGTTTATGAAAAAGGGATGACAAAAGACTGCAGGCTACTTACTATACAGTAAACCTGTTTTTAAGCTTCTCCTTTTTTTTTACCTGGTGGAATTTCTTTGAGATGCTTGGTTACTCTGCTGCCCAATACCCTGCAGAGGGGAATCCCGTCGGGACAAAACAGGGGAACGAGATGTTGTTCTCACAGGAACCTTTGGGTGAAAAATATACCAATTAACTTCTTGAAAATATGAGGAGGAAAAAAAGGTTTCCCTACCAAGACACATTTTTACAGCAGTTCTAATTATGTTAGCTTTATTATCACCGACCTACCCCCTGATTCCAGATCATTCGCTACCCTCCACTTATACAACAGAAAGAGAAAACTTAGCCAAAAGCATCAAAGAAGCCAGGACAAATAGCCCTTCTATGCTTCTGTAACATTTAAATGATGTTTGGACTAAAGTTTGGTGGCAGGGGACACACAAAGCATTTTGCTGAGATATGTGAGAATCAGGAAAATAAGCTCAAAGAAACCTAACAATACCTACAAATGGATCAGCAGGAAATGAAGACTGATAGGAAGCAAGAAAATATTCAGAGGAAGCAAATTTCAAGTAGAGGAAAAATGAACTAAAATGTGCCCTATTTCACCACTAAGTAGTTACTAAAAAAAAAAATTTTTTTTTAAATCTTAAAAAGCAAAACAAAACCAAAAGTTTCTCATTTTAAAAAGAAAAAAAACTTTTTTGAAATTTTTGTTAATGTTTTATGTTGCAAAGTAACTTTATAGCTTCTGTATAAACTTGTTAAGACAGCTGCTAAAATATATTTTGAATCTACTTATTCTAAAAGCTTATTCTTTATAGATTCACTCTTATTTTGCTACCTAGTGTTTAAATAGGAAGTTAACAACAATAATAAATAGCTAACTGCCACTGGGTAAATAATACTCCTAAGTGTGGAACTTTCTCCTCACTCTAAGATGTTCCTTTGAAATTTCATTGCCCCTTCATTTAAGTGATGTCATTACACCCTTTATTAAAATAATTAAAAAAAAAATAACAAAAAGGAAAAGGCAGCACACATCTGTCTTTCTGCTTCTTACCCTTGGAGGCACCTCGTCACTGTCTGATCTAGACCAAGCCTTTTGGGTGGGATCAGATACCTCCGACTTAGAGTCAGAACTCTGACTTAGCACCTCACTGCGGGAAGGTGGACATGGGTCCTGAGAGCGAAGATGGTGGTGTGCAAATTTGGGAGGAGAAGGGTCACTGAAGGAATGGGATCGCGAGACAGGGGAAACATTGTTCTTGAGAGATGCCAGGTGGGACCACTGTACCTTACAAGAAAACAAAACACAAAACATTCAATGCGTTCTGCATACAACCCTTTTCTGGTCAATACCAAATCCAAAGCAGGGACTGAGAAATGCAAACTGGGTGCTATAGTATTAGGTAAGCCATGCAGCAAAACAGTTACACTTTAAAGTGAAGAAGTGATCTGGAGAACACTATATGTAGAACAAGAACAAATGTACACTTAGAAGGAAAACTTTTAATATTCAGAAAAACATTTCAGGTAGCAGTAAACATGAAGATTTAAAAAAATTAAAAAGGCTGGTTGAACTCCTGTCCTGATGGGTGGACAACATGCTACCTGCACATCAATGTCAAAGCAGAGACTGAGCAGGCAGAGGGAGAGCAGTCATGAGGTGATCACTGCCATACACGCAAACCTATCTATCCACCCTCACAGTGCCTGCAGAGTAAGATTTCAGACCATGTACCAGTAAAACAACACATCTAATGAGCAAAGGCAAACCCCTCATGTTTTGCCAGAGTAAAACAGAGTAACTTAAAAACAGCCAACTTTTCAAATATGCCAACAATTTTCCTTCTTTCCCCAAGTCTCAAAACGCTCAAACCCTAGATCTGCATACATCTTCATACTATTTATAAAAATAAGAGTTTTAATTTATTTTAAAGATTCATTAGAATGATTCCCTAAACTGTCCTTCTACTTGACAATTACTTGTTAACTGAGTTTATCTGGTTGCTTTTAAATTATGAAAACAATCTCTGAAATAATCTGTATTTTCTTTAAATTATATTTTATTATTTTAAAATATGTTCGATGTTTGCAATTTACATAATTCCAGCTATATATCTATTACAATGACGCATTTAATGAAAACTGGAAATGCCAAATCACAACTGGTTCAACCTTCCCAAAAGCAAGATTCAAAATTAGTTTTAGATTTACAATTTCCAGGCGACAGTAACATAACTCAAGTTATTGGTAAAATCCTATATGCTGAAAATGTTTTAAATTTTCAGGAGGAGAAGCATAGAATTGAAAGTGTTATCTCTATAATTTTTTTTTTAAGATTGTATTCATTTTTTTTTTTTTTAAGATATAAGGGCAGGGAGGGAGGAAGAAAGGGAGAGAAACATCATTGTTTGGTTGCCTTTCATCTGCCTCCAGCTACAGACCTGGCTGGAGACCTGGTCTGCAACCTGGTTATGTGCCCTGAATGGGGAATCAAACCAGTGACCTTTAGGTTTGCAGGCTGGCACCTTTTCACTGAGCACCAGCCAGGGCTCTAACTATAATTTTTAAAAACATGGTTTAGAATAGAGTACCACTTGAAAAAAGTTTTCCCCAAGGAGAATGTTTTTTTCCTAAGTGTTTGTTTCAGCCAAAAGCAGCTTAACATAGGAGGAAAAGGGAGACTATTTACAGGTACTATATTAATTCATTATTAATATAAAAAGTAGTGTACATAATTCAAGAACTTCTATTTCCTGAAAGGCTAGTGGCCATGCAAATAAAGGCTTGCTATTTATGGTAGGTTTTAACTTTCAGAATAAAAATTTTAATCCTGGTCACTGGCTCAATTGCCAGCCAGGGCACATAACCAGGTTGCAAGCCAGGTCTCTAGCCAGGTCTGTAGCTGGAGGCAGGTGAAAAGGCAACCATACATTGATGTTTCTCTCCTTCTCTGCCTCTCTCCCTTCCCCTCTCTCTAAAAATAATAAATTAAATCTTAAAAAAATTTTTTTCAACCCTGGACTCTTCATAGGAACATCATCAAACCCATTCTACTTGCCCCTCCTCCTTTCCTTTCTTCCTTTCCTGCCCTTTGCTGTGTCCTGCTCACCTCTGCTCCCTTTTCTTTCTATCCCCTGCTCTCTGCAGTTATCATTGGTTTGTGGGATAGCTTTTCTGTGAATCAAGAAGCTGCTAATCCCATGTAAATACCTCCCCCCATCCTATACACCTCTCCCCTGACCCAACACACACCCATTAACACCTCATGGTAAGGTCCAGGTTCTTTATTGTTTGAACTCCTCCATACTGGATTTATTTACTGTAATGCACATTCAAATCCTTATTTGAATTTGTCTTTTGAAACACCACAACTAATTCTATCACAAAAAAGTAAACTTTTGCCTTACAACACATAAACACCAGTAACAAGTAAAAATTTAGGCCTAAGAACTAATTCTTAAACTAGTTCTTAGGGTTACATAGCTGTGTAGAACAAAATGTCTAAAACTCAGTTGTTTTCAGCAGTAAAGTGAGATTCAGTAAGAATCTAAGATCTCTGCTGTGGGTAATCCTAGCCATCCATTTTCTTCTTCAAGTGACAGAGGTCCTCTTAGCCACAGCACTCAACCCAAAGGTTCTCCCTTACCTAGACAGGGCAGAAGTCTGTGGTTGACCAATGACAGCCTATGATCTTTTACACCAACCTACTTTAGGGAAAGCCATACCTAACCCATTCCATTGGATTGTAATTATTTTTTAAGACTCTTGAACCTTTTGATAATTTGATAAAACACCTTTTTCCCAGAAAAAAAAAAAGCGCACATTTGGACAAACCAAAAACTTGTACATCCAATTTCTGGGTAGTCAGTAGCTCTCCAAAACGCATGGAACATGCCAGGCACCAAGGATCACAAGTTACGAAAAGGTTATGGTTCTCCCTCAAAGTACTTATAACACAAGTTTTCTAAAAACTGAAAAAAATCTTTGTATTAGGATAAGAAGACACTTACTTGTGAACATCTGAGTTAGGAAACACATTAGACTAAGAGAAGAAATCAATGAACCTAAATATTCTTAAGTACAACAAAAATCTATTTAAAAATTCTTTCTTTCCCCTATCAACTGAGGGTGCGTGTCTTCTTTAAGTGAGTTCTAAACTCACTCCTGCTTATCTCTCCTCTAACGGTGGTAACCCATGGAAATGTGAATACTACATGCAGGCCATGACTTAGTGAGCTTGCAAGGAGACCTCCTGGACCCACAGCCATGGGCTGTTGCTACCTGTGGCTCAGCTGGTCTCTGCAGGGCAGGATGCACAGACTCGGAGTTGCCATTGGAAAAAGACTCTGATCGGGAAGGCACTGGTGGCTCCAATACTCTGCCTGTCTGCTTAGACTGGGCTTCAGGGGAGCTGTGGTTAGTTTTCCTAAATCTATCTTCCACCTGCAGAATTAGAAGACGTAACTTAATGTTAGTGAGGAAAAGCAGATACCAAAGAAAGCCTGGATGGAAGTGGGTGGACTCTAAGAGAAACTTTCTGTTCACTTCAACTACTGGAAAAGAAATGGATAGTTTAAAAAGGGAGGAGATAATTAAAGCAGAACCAGGATCTGATTCAGGATGAAGAAATACCTATGATTATAAAAGTTTAAAAAGAGGCAGCCATTAGGGGGAGAGGGGAGGAAGAGGCAAGGAAGGGGAACAGTTTAGACAAGAACCTATTATGAAAGAACCATGGACATGGATAACAGGTGGGATTGACTTTGGTAGGGGAATGGGTGAGTGGAAAAGAGGACAGAGGGGAGCAAAAAAGGGATGGATGTAATACAACAACAATAAAATGAAATTTAAAAAAAAAAAAAGGCATTTGCTAGGTTGTCAAAAAGGGGATCTAAAAAAAAAAAAAAAAAAAGGCAGCCTTTAAATTCTCCTCCTGGCAAAAATTCTAAGGTTGTACGTGAGGGTAATAAACTAGAAAAAAAAAATTTAATGTGTCACAATCAACTAAACCAACAGATTAAAAGATTGTCATCAGGAATCCAAAATATATTTCCTTCCAGCAAAAACAGACATTCCAGAACACTGTGTGAGGGCCAGAAACTAGGATTCAACATACTTTAGAGACTGACCAGCAAGCTCCCTACCTTCCTAGGATCCCAGATGAGCAACTGACTGCTTTGTCCCATCCTTACTTGGAGGTTCTCCCAAATACACCTTTTTGTTAGCAAGTCAGGATCACTAAACAGTCAGTAAATTGAGCTATGGGTACACTTCATCCTAATTGCAATTTCGGAAAATAGTTAACCAGACCACAGTGCCCTCATTTACATTTTAAAGAATAATTCTGCCATAAATCTTCTCCCTTTTTGTTTAAATGTTCAATTCATCTGAGAATTGTTAATAAAGGCACTCTGGTCCTCTATTGACAAAACACTTAACTACATAAGAAACCTGGGCAAGGCCCCTCATTTCTCAAAACCTTAATTTCTTAGAAAACCAAGTGGGTGGATCACTAGGTGACCTCTATCTCCCCTTCTAGTATTATCATCATCCAGTTCTTAGGAGGCAAAGAATGAACACAGGAAAGCAGGTACCTCTCGAGCTCTGTCAGCAGGCTCAAAGTGGGGCTTGGGCTCTGGAGCGTGGTAGCTTGGCTTGCTCCTTTCCTGCTGTGGTGGAAGCTGCTGCTGCAGGTGCGGCCTCCGGTGGTCATGCTGTAGAGACAGGAGATATGCTTGTTCTTGTTGCAACTGTCTCTGGAGCCTCTCTGCCTGCCGGTGCTCCTCCATCTCCCGCCATCTGCACTCCTTGGAGAAGGAGAGAACACTAAATCTATGGGACACTGGAAAGCTTGCCTCTTCCAACTCTTCTCAACTTAAAAAAAACAAACAAACATATCACGAATTTTTCCCCATGTTTTTGTAACAAAGCAAAATGGGTGGGATGTTAAATAACATATTACCTGTGGAAAAATTTGACAGCTTGGTGCTAACAATAATATCACTGAACAGAGTAAGAGAGAATTCAATTAAAAGTCAGTAGCAGTGGTTTCAAAAGGTACCTAAAGTAAACTAGGTAAAACTCCTTATGCCAAGTACTTTGAACGTTCATCCCTTAGCATTCTTGTTTGTTCACGGAATGCCAACTTCTGTTCAAAACCTGTCTATCTACCAAACAAGAACACTTAAGTTATTAACGGGAATTAAGTAAATAAAGAAAAGCCACCTGGAAATGTGCCCCAAGCATTAGGACCACAGAGGACGTATCCACTTGAGCCTATCAGCCCACAGCACTAACCAGAATGGTCTGATGAGGAACACAGCTCTGCCCAGCTCAGGGGAGGGGTGGACACTCAGCCCTGGCACTACAGAACAAGACAGATATGGGGCGTTACCAGTAACATGGCCTGCTCCTGGAGCAGCTGCTGCTGAAGGAGTTCCAAGTGCCGCTGCTCCTCTTCTAGCTGTCGCCTGATATACTCCTGTCACACAGAAATTACCCAGCAATCAATTTATCCAAAAGGAAAGCATCAGAATAACCTGAAGGGAGCACCAAGAACCATCTGCCCCATTGTCTTCAGTGGTAACTCACTTAGTAATGAACCTCTAATAAAATCTATTGCTAAGGATTTCCCCAAGAGCTTCCAACTGGCCACTAAGACCTAAAGAATTTAATGAATGAGGACATGCTCTTCAGTAGTACACAAAGCTATCTGAAAGTTTCTTTGTCAGAGCACAGCTGTTACACACAAATGTCAAGTTTTAGAAGACTGTCCTGTTCCCCTTAGGTGTCAGACTCATCAGGAAACAGTTGAATTAGAGGAAAGCAGAGGGTTCTCATTCATAAATGTCTGCTTATTAGTCTTTATTTAGAACACTGATGAGTTGCCAATTTTTAAAACCCCAAGCCAAATCTATTTAATATTAGAATAAAACAAATATGATTTATGTTTTCTCTGATGATATGGAAGGTACCTAGAATGACTACATTTTAGAAGCCACAGTATAAGGACATGAGACTGAAGACAACTTTTTACAAATGACCAGGGCCAGGCTCTTCTTCATGATGGGGGTGGGGGATGGGGGGGATGTGTATGTATATCTCAGAGAGAAAGGAGTGAGAGGGAGTAACTGATTTTCAATGTGAAGAGAAAGATAAACAATCAAAATAGGTAAACATATCCAAAATACGTATATAAAGATAAAAATATCCAATCTTGAAGCTGCACTCATATTTAATGAACTGGGAAATCAAGAGACTTTAGCCTATGACCTCTAGCCAGCCAGCAACCTCCCATTTCCTAGGTTTCCTCATTTGAGTAATTAGTATCAAGAATATTCTTTCCCAAATCTCAGACTTTTTTTGTGAAGCTCAAATATGAGATAGGCATAAAATAACTTTAAATAAAACCACAAATATTATATAGACAAAAGAAGTTTTCTTCCTTTTCATCAGGAAAGAAAGCTAAGTACTCTAGAAGGAAGATAAGGTAAGGGGCCTATGGGGGCAAGTTCTATTCTAAAAGTCAGATTATTTCTTTACAGGGCTACTGCTAATAATGCACTGATACCAAGCTGCACACTTTAAGATAAAAATAACCACACATTTGGGATGAATACAAGCTTTAGTTAACCAATAATTCTAATTGAGAGAATGTTAAGTAACAGAAATGAAGTATAAATTCCCTTAGGTTTATCTTCCAAAGCAAATTTAGCTCCCACACCACCACCCCAAAGCCAGTCTGGGGAAAGTACATCCATAGACCAGTGGCAAATGCACTGACTCCAACCTGGGTTCCACTGAAGCCTAACCCTCCATGATATGTGCTATGCCAAGGACCACCCTAGCGTGGAATATGGCCTTCCTCAGCAGCGGCTATGAAGGGAATCTGACTCTCAAATCTCTGCTTTGAACTGGACAGAATTAAACCGTACACTCAAGGAGCAAACAGTACACTGATTTGTTTTCTGCCTTCAAAGCACAGGGACAACTGAACAATCCAAATCACAAAGGTCCTACCCTGCAGTCAATGAACACACAGAATACAATTACACATGTACACAAACATGCATACTTATGCAGAAATGATTCCACAGCACTGTTAACATGAGAATAATCATTCTGCACTAGATTAAAAGAAGAAGTGAAGAATATTTGCTTAACACAAAAGCTAATGACTGCCATTAGAACAAAAACTAAATGTTACTTTCATACCATCCTGTCACAAATTGTGATTTACATTTTAAAAGCATGTAGTGTATGTTTTCTCTTCTTTGCAGCCCCCAAGTGTAAATCAGAATGTGAAATAAAACCAACTAAAACACACCAGTTACCTGGCCCATGATGTCATTAAGATAACAGATAGAGAGAGGGAAGATGGCGACAGAGTAGAGACCAGTGCTGATGGTGTTCTCGAGTACCAAAGCAGCTAGAGGACAAGATAGGGAGTGTCAGATGTCTTCAGGACCCTAGGAATTGGAGCAGGCAGCATCTGGACACAGGGGAGCACAACCCAGACGCAGAGGAGGCCAGCAGGACAGTAGCCCACAGGCCCAGAATACAAACAGACAGCCCAAATAAAGGACACACCAAGAACAGCAAGTGGAGAAAATCTGGGAGACGGCAACACTGAACTCCACAAATCTATCACAGAAGGGGGCTCAACTAAGGCAAGGAAGCAAAGCAGGTTAACCCAAGAAAAGAACATAAATAAATAAATAAATAAATAAATAAATAAATAAATAAAGAGCAAGCAAGAACAGACACCCAAAATGGGGAAAAAAAAGAATCAGTCCATCACCAAAAGGAAAGGAAGAATCCCCAGAAAGAACACAAAATGAAACAGAGGTACCTGGAATATCAGATAAGGAGTTCAAAAGAATGATGATAGAGAAGCTCAATGAGCTCAGCCACATCAAAGAACACTGTAAACAATTCCAGGAGAACTACAAAGAACTCCAGGGAAATTACAAAGAACTCCTGGGAAGTTACAAGGAACTTACTGAGAACTACAACAGCATGAAAAAGGACATGGAAACTATCAATAAGTGCCAGGAGGAAATGAAGAATACAATTTCTGAATTGAAGAATACAGTAGAAGGAATCAACAGTAGGCTAGAGGAAGCAGAGGACTGGATCAGCGAGGTGGAGGATAATGTAGACAAATACTCCAAGACAGTACAAGAGAATCAAAAAAGGCTGAACAAGACTGA
>PVIW01009743.1:0-49600 GCA_004026585.1 Noctilio leporinus | reverse complement strand
TGGAAAGGTATAACCTACCAAAACTGAACCCAGAAGAAGCAGAAAGCCTGAATAGGCCAATAACAACTAGTGAAATGAAAGAAGGAATCCAAAATCTCCCAAAGCACAAAAGCCCTGGACCAGATGGCTACACAGGTGAATTTTACCAAACATTTAAAGAAGAACTAACTCCTATCCTCCTCAACCTATACCAAAAAATACAGGAAGAGGGAAGACTCCCAAACTCTTTCTATGAGGCCAATATTATTCTAATCCCAAAACCAGGGCAAGACACAACTAAGAAAGAAAGCTACAGGCCAATATCTCTGATGAACATAGCTGCTTATATTCTCAACAAAATATTGGCCAACCGGATTGAGCAGTATATTACAAAGATCATACACCATGATCAAGTGGGTTTCATCTCAGGGATGCAAGGATGGTATGACATTTGTAAATCAATAAATGTAATACACCACATCAACAAATTGAAAGATTAAAACCATATGATCATATCCATAGATGCTGAAAAAGCATTTGATAAAGTACAGCAACCATTTATGATCAAAACCCTCAGCAGAATAGAAATAGAGGGAGCATACCTCAACATCATAAAAGCCATATATAAGAAACCTGAAGTCAACATCATATTGAACAGACAAAAACTGAAAGCTTTTCCCCTAAGATCAGGAACGAGACTAGGCTGTCCACTTTCTCCACTTCTATTCAACATTGTCTTGGAATTTCTAGCTATAGCCATCAAAGAAGAAAAAGGAATTAAATGTATCCAAATTGGAAAGGAGGAAGTCAAACTGTCATTATTTGCAGATGATATGATAGTGTACATATAAAACCCGATAGGCTCCACTAAAAACTTATTCAACCTAATAAGCAAATTTAGCAAAATAGCTGGGTATAAAGTCAATATCCAGAAATGAAAAGCATTTTTGTATACCAATAATGAAACAATAGAAATAGAAGTGAATAAACAAACCCCATTTACCATAGCAACAAGAAAAATAAAGTACCTAGGAATCAACTTAACTAAGGAGGTAAAAGACCTGTACTCCGAAAACTACAGAACAATGAAGAAAGAAATCAAGGAAGATACAAATAAATGGAAGCATATACCATGTTCATGAATGGGAAGAATTAACATCATTAAAATGTCTATACTACCCAAAGAAATCTACAGATTCAATGCAATCCCAATTCAAATACCAGTGACAGACTTCACAGAAATAGAAAAAATACTTCAAAAATTTATATGCAGCCAAAAACGCCCACGAATAGCTACTGCAATCTTGAGAAAGAAGAACAAGGTAGGAGGAATCACAATACCGGACTTCAAACAATACTACAAGGCTACTGTCATCAAAACAGCATGGTACTGGCATAAGAATAGACATATCGGTCAATGGACCAGAATAGAGAGCCCAGAAATTAACCCAGGACTCTATGGTCAACTAATATTTGACAAAGGGGAAGGGAACATCAAATGGAGTAAAAATAGTCTCTTCATCAAATGGTGTTGAGAGAACTGGTCAGCAACATGCCAAAAGATAAAACTAGACCACTAACTTACACCATACACCAGAATAAACTCAAGATGCATAAAGGATTTAAACATAAGCAGTGCCACCATAAAGGTCCTGGAGAAAAATATAGGCAGTAAACTTTTGGATATCCTACGCAGAAATATTTTTACTGATACTTCACTAAGGGCAAAGGAAATCAAAGAACGAATCAACAAATGGGACTATATCAAATTGAAAAGTTTCTGTTCAGCTAAAGAAAACATCAGCAAAATTCAAAGGGAACCAACTGTGTTGGAAAACATAATTGCCAATGATACCTCAGACAAGGATTTGATCTCCAAAATATATAAAGAACTAATGTGACTCAACACCAGGGAGACAGACAGCCCAATTAAAAAATGGGCAAAGGACCTGAACAGACAACTCACTGAGGAAGATATACAAAGGGCCCGGAGGCATATGAAAGAATGCACAACATCACTAGTCATCAGAGAGATGCAAATTAAAACCACAATAAGATACCACCTCACACCTGTCAGAATGGCCATCATCAACAAATCAACAAACATCAAGTGCTGGGGAGGATGTGGGGAAAAGGGAACCCTCGTACACTGTTGGTGGGAATGCAGGCTAGTACAGCCACTGTGGAAAATAGTATGGGGTTTCCTTAAAAAACTAAAAATGGAACTGCCTTTTGATCCAGCAAATCCACTACTTGGACTACACCCATAGAATCCTGAAACACCAATTCATAAGAACCTATGTACACCTATGTTCATAGCAGCACTATTTATAATAGCCAAGTGCTGGAAACAGCCTAAGTGCCCATCAGTGGATGATTGGATCAAAAAACTTTGATACATTTACAGAATGGAATTCTATGTAGCAGAAAGAAAGAAGGAACTCATACCCTTTGCAACAATATGGATGGAACTGGAGAGTATTATGCTTAGTGAAATAAGCCAGTTAGTGAAGGACAAATATCATATGATCTCACCCATTACAGGATAATAATGAACAAAACTAACAACAAGTAAAACAGAACCAAATATATGAATACAGTGAATAGGCCTTCAGTGGTCAGAGGGAAGGTGGTTGGGGGAAGGGGGGAGGAAGAGGCAAGGAAGGGGAGCAGCTTAGACAAGAACCTAGTATAAAGGAACCATGGACATGGACAATAGGTGGGATTGACCTTCTGGGAAATGGGTGGGTGTGGATGGGGACAGAGAGGACTAAAATGGGATGGATGTAATACAACAATAATAAAAGTTAAAAAAAAAAAAAGAATAAATGTAGTCAAGAACTATGTTAGGGAAGTTTATTATCACTGGCTTGGTCACCTGCCCACCCTCCACCCCTGGGCTGTTTCAGTTGGACCCTCCATTGCCACTCCCACTCCATTGGTCTGTGTATTACTTCCTTTGGTTGTTAAGCTGGAGGCAGAAACCTGCAGGTCAGTGTTGAAACTGCCCTTTGTTCTGTCTCAAGGTCAGGAGGAGTGAGGAGCTTCTAGACCAGACCATTCCTTCCTTCAGAATGTGTGTCATTGAGGGGCCAGTGCCACTTCTTTTTCTGGCCCACCCCACAGGTCTCAATCTGTCAGCAAACATTCTTTCATGATTGTACCTCACTGTGACAAATGTTTTCAAGTCAGTAGGGACTGTTCATTTAAAAACCCACAAACCTAGGAATTTTCTCATGCAACTGTGGCATTTTCATAGGGTGCTAGGAAGCCACATGGTGCTATTGATCCACTTTCTCCTTGGGCCATCGAGCAAGCAGTGGTTCTCGATGATGTCTGTAGAGGGCACTAGGGACTCCCATCTCCCATGCATGTCATTGGCTTTTGTAAACCCCTGTGATGTACATATCATTATCATTTCTATTCTGCAGAAAAGCAAACTGAGTCCCATGGAGCTGGGTGGTGAGGCAAGGTGCACAGTAGAACAGGTCTCAGGGTCAGGTTTGTCTCACTGCTCCTTCTGCTCTGCCAGGTTATTGCCCTCTCAGTGGGGAACAAGCCCAGCATCACCAACCCCTTCCCTGCGCTGGAGCCTGCTGTGGTGAAATTTGTGTGTGCCCCACCTTCCAGAATCACTCTGACGCCTGTCTATACCAGCTCCCAGCTGGGCTTGTTGTGCCCACTGCTGCAGCAGAACAAACAAGTGGTGAGTGGGTACTGCTTGATGATAGTGATAACTCAGTGAGTGCCACCTTGATCACTACATTCAGCCAGCTCTGCATGCTGGGTGTTTTTATCTGAGTTTTATATATGGGTAGTCCCGAGACCTGGAGAGATGACAAGACTGAGCTGTCCTGCTAGTGGAAGTGCCAGGTGAAAGTAGAACCTCTGATCCTGGACTCAGCTGCCTTTCTCTGCATGGCACTTGGCAGTTTGTAATAATCTTTTTTTACTGTGACTTGAGGATGTTAAGGTTAAGGAGGTTTTTGTCTGTGAGCAACGTGACTGTGGTCAGAACAGGAGCTGCCAAAGACAGGTTACCAGCTGTAGTCTTCATAGGTCTGAGAGACACAGGGACTGTGTTTCAAACATAAATGTGGGGAGAGAGAAGAAAGTCCCTTAGAGGTTACTCTGAGCAGGGATGTAAGATGAAATGCACAAGTCTGATCCACTTGGGGTTGCAGCCCAAGTACCTTAACATACCCAGAAACCAGGTGACTGAATATAGAGGAAGTCCTGTTCAGGTTTAGGTATATGAGCATTCTTGGAGCTGGCCCCAGCCCCTTCTCAGAGATAGAGTAGGCTTTTATCCCCTTGACATTTATTTGTTGAGCACCTCTTCTGTGCCAGGTACAGCTCTAGGTTCTAAACTACCAAGTAAACAGGACAGGTGAGGCACTGTTTATCTCCTATCCCATAGAAGGGATAGGAGATAAAATGGATCAGAGGGCAGTAAGTACTATGGAGAAAGTGAAATAGAATGCAAGACAGCTACTGGTGAAAGCCACTCCAGATAGAGCTAGGAAAGGCCTTGGAGCAGAGGCCCCTCAGCTAAGAACTGAGGTAAGGATGCCCTGCACAGCTAGAACAGCAAGTGTAAAGGCCCGGAGGCAAGATCAGGGTCTCTGTGTCCCTGTCCCCACACAGTAATCAGAAAAGTCACTTGTGCCAAGAACTTTCATCTCTGCCTCATTGCCCATCACCAGAATCATCTGTGAGACCAGGTCCTTGCGCACCTTCCCAGGTTTGCCCACAAGGCTCAGAGGTGGGCAGGGTCCCAAGCATGTCTGCCCAGCCCCAAGCTTATTGTCTCCTCAGTGGCCCCTGAGGCTGCTTCTCTTCTCTCAGCCTCAGCCCTTTGTCCAGCTGCATTCTTCCTTGGTGGCATTGTGGGGTGAGACTCTCTTGGCTCTCCACTGTTTTACAGAGAACACTCCGTGTGAATCTTGTTCATGCCTAAGGGGACTTCTCTGAAGCTCTTTATATTAGCAGCTTGTCCCTGCACTGGCAGTCTTCAGGATTTGGGAGTTGGCTCTTGTCTGGGATTTGTGTACATTTCTGCATGTAACTCAGTCTCCATGTCCCTTGCACAGTCAGTTCAACTTTTCTTCCCACTGTTCTGGCAATTGATGGGGGTGCCTCTGCCTTCTCTTGGGCTTTACTGCTCACTCAGATTTGAGACACGTAGGTGTGTGATCTCCTTCACTGGTCCTGATACTGGTCCAGACACTAGTCCCGTTAAGTGTTGGTACCTCAGTGGCATCAGTTAAAAGTGGGGATTTTTTGTGCTCAGCCTCAGAGCACTCTCCAACCTACTCCTGCAGGGACTGCGTAAGGAATATTCCACTTTTGTACCCTGTTGACAAGAGAGGAGAACCAGGCTCAGAGTCCTGAATAGCCAGCATCAACCCCTAGCTTAAGCCACGGTGTTGGCATGATGGAGTGGATGATCATCTTTCCTAAACTGAAACTGTATGTGTTCAGGAAAAGACATTTTTATTTTCCTGACTTTGGGGACTATTGAGATGAATATCCTGAAACTTTTACATTTTAAACCACTTGTATGTATTTAGCAAATTATCTCTTGACAAAAGAGAAAAATGCATTAATTCTAGACTCTGGGAAAACCTGGACTGCTACATTCACTGTGTGAGAGGCTGGGAGCTGGAGAGCACTCAGGTCTATCGTCCAAGTGTTAGGGGCGGGCCCACATGCAGACTGGTCTCCTTGGAATGTCACTCTTGGTGACAGTGGCCTCCTAGACTTGTTGTAGGAGAGAAATATGATGACATAAAGCATTCAGAGTAGTAACTGTTTACATTGTTCTCTGTTTCACCCCTGCCGATGACATTCCACTCACTCAGAGGAAAAGCCCCATCTCCTTCTGTGACCTGCTGAGCTGAATTCTCCCCATCATTCTTTCTCTGTCACCCACTCCATCCTTGCTTGGCAGCTCTGTCACCCTGACCATGCTAAAATGGGCTCTGCTTGGGTCTCCAACCTGTCATTCCCTTTGGCTTGAATTTTCTCCCCTCCCAGTCTCATGCCTTCCTCTTTTGCCTCCTTTAGCCCTTTATTCAAATGTTACCTCTGGCAGGTCCTTCCTCAGCCTTCAGACCTTATCTAAAGTTTCACCCTCACTCCCCCAAATCAACATTTCATATTGTAACCAAGTAGCCTGGGGTCTGGCCACTTGTCATGATATACATGCATAATATGAAGATTTGTGGGTGTCAGAGCAGCCTTGCTATGAGAGATAACCCAGAGACTGATGTGGGAGAAGGCAAAGGGTTTATTGGGGGCTGAGAGGGAAGGAGTCCAGTATGGGAGCCAGTAATGGATTTATTGAGGGTTGAAGGGGAAGGGCTGCTCCCGGGTCACCTAGAGGGCCCATGGGACAGGGGAATGGAGACTCCCAGCCCTCACAGGCCTGTGGGAATCCCACCCAGGACTTCTGTCAGGCATTTTTAAGCTTGCAGACTGCAGCAGGTGTGGCATCAGATGTCTGATTAGGGTATTGTCCCTTGGTTACTATCAACACATAGCAGCAAGCAGATTCTCACGAATCCTATAGTTCCAACCAGGTTCATTAGCACATTCCACCCTGGCTGCCTCTATATTCTTATAGTGGGAAAGGAAACAGGTTTTTATTAACAGGGAACCCATTTTGAGGGGGCTCTGAGCATTCCTGCTGTAAGCTGGCTTCATCCACAGAGCAAGAAAACTAGCCATCCCCAGGAAAATTAAAGTGCAAACCCATGCCCAGAAGCTCCCCATTATTTCTTATCTGTTGCCCAAGATTGTTATTGGAAGGGCATATCTCCAACTCCAGGCTCTCTCTCTCTGGAGCCCAAGTTGCTGTCACCTCACAACAGTTTCCTGGCCACAGTGTGCTCCAGGCATCCTTGGAGTCTGCTTGCTGCTCCATCCGTTCAAGGTGCTAGAGTGGTTGGCAACTGAAATTTGGGAGCCCATCTAACACCCTCCCCCCACCCCCGGTTCACTTGTTCCCCCCATAGAAGTAGTACTCCTCTTCACTAGTTCGGGGCCTCTCCTCTGCCTCTCAGGTCCCAGAGTCCTGGCTGGAAGCAGGAACAGCAGTAGCAGCAACAACAGCTTCACTGACAGCCAGCATTGGAGGAGCCCATATGGTCTGCCTGGATGGTAGCTGTGGTGGGGAAGGGGCTTGACTCCCAGCTGTGGCCCTCAGGGTCCACTAGCTAAGGCCTTCTCTCCTTTGTTCCTGCTGCCCTGGCTAGGCTCCAGGCAGGCCCTAGAGTGCTGGGAGAGGAGTGCTGGAAACCTTTGGGAACCTGACCCTGTTGGTGTATGCTGATTTGCTATCTCAGTGAGGCTGCCACTCATGTGCCATGCTTGGCGTTTCCCAACCCCTTCCCCATATCCAGGATGAGGGGTAGTCCTGCCTTTACAGTATTCTGGTTCCCTTTTCCTTCCTACCCTCAAGCACTGAATGTTTTTGAACATTGTAGAAGGTATGCATTTTCTTCTTTTGAGCCTCTGTTAGAGAGCCTAGCACAGTAAATGTGATGAAAGAGCATGGAGAAGAACTCACTGTGCTTGTGTCCCTGTTGTCTTTTGCTCATGACTCTTGCTAGCGCGGATGCTGGAGGATCCATGCAGAGATACTGCTGAGGAAAGAGGCAGAGTGGGATGGTGCTGACCTGAAGAGCAGGCACCCACAGGAAAACAGCCTGTCTTACTCAGCTCTAGCCCATTTAACCCCAGACTGGCCAAACCTCATTTTCAAAACAAAACCCAATTGGATTAAATACAGCTTCCCTGCCTCTAAAAGTTGGCTTCTTGCCTAGAGTGTGGAGTCTGGTCATCCTTAGTTTGCACCCTGTGGGGCATCCCAGGGTTGTCTCTCTTGACTGAGAGATGCTGGCCAGGCAGTGGAGCACAGCACCGCATTGGCTTGCATGTGCTATAGACCTTGCTCACCAGGAAATAATAGACCTTGAACATGCACTTCCCATGTGATCATTAGTCCTGGGGTTCCAGAGTCAAGAACCAATTAATCGTGACCCCTGTAATTTATGGTGTCATTAGGGGTCCTTGAGAAAGCTATCTCCCTGCCATGCATCCTGGTATAGTATCAGTTTAATTATTTTACATCTCTCCAAAGCCAGGGGCTGCTCTAGACACATTTGCAGAGTAAATTATTGGCAAGGCCAGATGTTAGAATGGAGCTGAAATTAAAAAATGGTTGGAGTGACAGAATGGAACCATACTCCAGCCTGACACTTGTACTTTGAGCAGGTTGTCCCATGTTTAGGTCACTGCAGTTGAGCCCCAGTCGCATACTAGAAGACTAATTAGCCACCTAAGCCTGACTCTTGCACAAAGGAGGGGCTGCACACTGTCAGGTGAAGCCTGTGGGCTTTAAAATCAGACCAGCAAGAGTTCTACCCCTAAGCCTATGTGACTTGGGCCAGTTACAAATGTCTCTGAGCCTCAGCCTCCACATCTGTAAATTTGAGATTATATTGCTCCCTAAAATGGATCCAGTTAAGCTTGTGAGCATACTTGACACACAGTATTAATGCCCTTCCCTCCTTCCCTGGGAGAGCAGGAATGAAGGGAAGAGCGATTGTGTTTCAGCCAGGATTACACCTAGGGAAAGGAGTAGGGCACCCAGAATATGCCTTTGTCATAGCTCCTGACTTGCGTATAGAATGCTTATGAAATCCTTTGCATCCTCAGGTGATTGTGCTGAGCTGCATTTACAATTTGCAACATGCTTTGGTTCAGTGTTCTCTAGGGGCAGGAGAGCTAGGACTGGCAGAGGAGCTATGCTGGGAGAAGTGGGAGCCCGGACGCTGCCTCAGTCAGGGCAGAGGGGAGGCTGCACTGATAAGCAACCCCAAGTCCCAGTGGCCTTACACAGCACAGGTTTGCTTCTGCTTACACTGCCTTTGCATTCAGGTGGGCTGAGGAGCCCTGCTGTGTGTCATTGCCTTTCTTCCAAGATTTAGATGTACACATCGCCCAGTTGAACATGGCCAGGTGGTACTATGCTGAAAAGGAAAGCATAGAGGATCCTGTTCTGGCTATTAAGGCTCTGCCTCCTGGAATTGTCATAAGTCACTTGTCACATTTCACTAGCCAAGTAAATGACATGGTCACTTCTAACCACAAGGGTCAAAGAAATAGTCTTTCCTTCTGAACCTGTGCCTGAGAGGATTGGACATATTTGTAAATACTGCTAAGGGCTGCTGCCATGTTTCCCTATTCATGAATTAATTACAGTGAGCCAGGTTCTTTAAAGTGATCTTACATGACCCTTTTAGGTTTTTTAAAAGATTTTGTTTTAGAGAGAGGGGAGCGGGGGCAGAGAGGGAGAGAACCCTTAATGTGTGGTTGCCTCTTGCGCATCCCCAACTGAGGACCTGTCCTGGGTACCCAGGCTTGTGCCCTGACTGGGAATCAAGCCAACGACCCTTTGGTTCATAGGCCAGCACAAAATCCACTGAGCCACACTAGCCAGAGCTCACAAGACCTTTTTAAAACAGAGTCCTGGGAGATGGGTTTTGCTGTGATTCCCATTTCACAGATGCGGAAACTAAGGCTCCGGGAAGTCTGCAGCTTGCCTGGGTGAAAAGAGGTGGAACTGGTGTTCAAGTCCAAGCTGTGTCTAGGTGATGCTCACCCCTCCTGTCCCCATGCTATTTGGACACAGGGAAGGGAATGAATCAACATCTGCAGGGCAGGAGGGTGAGGCTAATTCAGCGTGGGTTCTAAGGGGCAGGTTTGCTGAGGGAGTGAGTAGGTGGTAGAATTCTGGGTTTGGAACTGAATCCTGTAGATGTGCCACTCAGCTGCTGAGTTGCCTTTGATTATTCCTTTCCTTCCTTGGGACTCTGCTTCCTCACCCTTAATATGTAGATGGTAGCTCCCAACATCACTGGGCTATTTTGAGAGCAAGGAGCTTTACAAGAACCTTGCAAACCAAATTGAGTGTCTCTGGGACATTTTGGGGATTGGAACTGGCATTCCTTTTAAACCTCTAGGGGACATATATCCTGGAGGGGTGAAGAGTGGGGGGGGACAGGGAGGAAGTGACAAGGATTTGGAAAGGTGAGGGCTGAGAGAGAGAATAGCAGCCTGGGTAGAGTGGGGAAATCTAGGGCAGAGTCTCCCAACTTTGGCACTAGTGACATTTTGGATAAGATTTGTTCTTCTTGTGGGGCTGTCCTGTGCCCTGTAGTGGTATTCAGCAGCATCCTTGACCTGCACCCACTAAAGAATGCTTTAAGACACTGTCGAAGCCCCTATGCCTCCATTGAGGACAGTGAGCTAGAGTAAGAGGTCAGGTTGAACAGGGCTATGGGTACCCTGATTGCCAGGCAGTAGTGAGGGTTGGTTAGTGACTCTAGTGACTCATCCCAAGTTGCTCACCAGGAATCCTTATGAGCCCCTAAGGCAGTCAGCCAGGTTCAGGGTACATCATGTGGTCAGAAGGAGCTAAGCTAGTATGGTTCTCAGTGTTCACTCTGAGCCTTGTACCCATTGTGGTCTGGGCATGGCCACAGCACCTGAGCTTGTTTTTTTGCAGGTCCCAGTCTCCAGCCATCGCAACCCGCTTCTGGACCTGGCTGTGTATGACCAACAGGGCCGCAGGTTCAACAACTTCAGCTCTCTGAACATCCAGTGGGAGTCCACTAGGCCATTGCTGGCCAGCATCGAGCTTGATATGCCCATGCAGCTGGTGTCCCAGGATGATGGGAGTGGCCAGAAGAAGCTACATGGTAAGCTGGGGTGCTGAGCCCACTGGCTCAGGACAGGAGAAGAGAGCAGTGAAACTCTACAAACAAGATGTGTCCTAAAGAGTGCTGGTGGCTGTTCGGAGCTGTTGTCTGAGACTCCTTTATAAAGGACAAAATCTTAGAGAGCATATGAATTCTCTAGTCTTCTTTAATCTGTGACATTCTATAGTAGAGGTGGGGAAACAGGCTCAGGGCACATCAAAGATGACCCTCAAGCCTGAGGGAGTACAGCACACTAGCCTATCTCTAGTGCTGTGCTGTACCATGCTACTTTCACAAACCGAACAGTCAAGAGTTAAGCCTATCTTTTCCAGCTTGTCTAAGCAGCTTCCTAGAACCTTGCTCAGGGCCTGTTAACCCTTGTGGTCCATAACGTTTCAATGAACTCAGCTATCTATTTTTAGGACTGTGGAAGGTTGAAAACTGAAAATCAAAGGAAGAAGAGGTAGGGGCTTTTTCAGAGGCAGCAATGGGGCAAAAAACAACGTGTGTTTCCTTCTTCCCGAACTCAGGTTTGCAAGCCATTTCGGTTCACAAGGCATCTGGAACCGCAGCCATCTCTGCTACCGTGACTGGCTACCAGCAGTCTCACCTTCATGCAGCCAGTGTGAAGCATCCGGTATCTCTCAGGGCACATTGGTGGCGGGGGATCATTTGCTCTGCCTGAATTCTCCTGGTATCCTAGGGTCCTGAGTTGCCTCACTGGGCTGCACCCTCAGTTCATTGCCCACTCCCTGAACTGGGTGTGGTGAGCTCACCTGAACTGGTGAGCCTCCTTGCTAGCTTCCTGCCTCCAGTCTCCCCGACCCTACACACCCTACACTCAGGTGACTTGGAGGCATCCATTGCCACCTTTTGGCTCCAGCACACAGCTTTGAGAGCCTTCAGACCTTCAGGCTGAAGCTGGCTTCATTCTCAGGCAAGGCTTGACTACCCAGCCTCTTGTCCTCCATGGTCCTGACTTACAGACCCCACCTGGCTGGTCTGAGTGGTTCAAGCTATCATGCTTTTGAATCTGCAGTTCCCACTGGCTAGAATGCCATTCCGTCCCCACTTTTACCCTTCTCTAACACGTGGCCTCCTGTTCTTTTAGTTTCAGCTACAGTATCAGCCCCTTGGTGGAAAGTTCCCTGAATTCAGGGCACATAGCTGCTTTTGCCCCAGGTCTCTGAGTCCTTTGGGCTCCCTGCTCTCGTGGTGCAGACCTTTCCACTCCTAATGTCTACACTGTTGCCATGATCTGCATGCACATGTGAGCCACTCACTGGACCACACCTCTTCAAAGCAGCATCTTATGGGGCCTAGACAGAGTTGCTGCCAGTGGTTGACAGATGGGTTTCCTCAGAATGTTGCTACCTGGATAACACCTACTCCTTCATGGATGAGAGGTAGCAGTCAACTTAGATTTTGAGTAGGGTGAAGGCAGTAGATAATGACTATAAAGAAAATGTTGGGTCTAACTCCAAGGAGATCCTTCAGTTTCAGGACGAGAAGCTTGAATTGTCTCCTGGGTAGAGGGACACAGGGACACTTTTGAAGAGGATGTGACCCTAGTGGGAGCAACACTAGGAGGCTGGCCTGGAGGGAGGTAGCCCTGAGGAGCTCACCAGTATCTGTCCCTGGTGGCTTAGGTTCTCAGTCATCCCACTAACATCAGGGATCCCTCAGCTGGTGGTGACCTCATGGGCCTCCTTGCTGGGGTACAAACATCCAAGCAGGTACCCTCTTCAGGGCCTCTGCTCTTACACTCCTTGTTCTGTGGGCTTTTTACAATTTATTGACATCACTCATACCTTCACTTCATGAATCTCTTCTTACCTGAGATGCACACCTGAGAGTCCCTCTTTCTCCCGCTCATACCCATCCTAGCCCTTTCAGCCTCTGCCATACTCACATCTCTCTCACTCCTCTACTTTCTCTCTTTAGTCCTTGTCATTAGAATATAGCTCTCTGAGGATAGCTGCTATCCTTCTAGTGCCTAACACAGTGCCTAGTGCTGTGTCTGGCAGAGTAGTTGCTCAAATGTGTGAGCATACTGGTCTGGCAGTCTCCCTGAAATGACATGTGGCAGAAAACAAAAATACTTAAACATGCACACAGCCCAAGGGGTGAGGGCTGAGCTTGCTCTCTTGTGAGCATTCCCTGAGGATGCCTGCACAGTACCCATTATACTTGGGCTGGTCAGGGCTTTGCTATTTGCCCAAGAACCCATCCCTGGCACATGGGACTGCAACTGGCCATTTGCTCTGTGCTCCTACTTTCCAGGTATGTGAATTGCCCACCACATGGAGCCTGGCAAGTAGGGTGGGGGCACTTTCTTTGATAGAATTATGTGATGCCTCAAAGGGACATGGCCTCTCAGCCGAGCTCATACATGGGTACACTGGGGCTTGTGTCCCAGACATATAGTGTCCTGCAGTGACACCAGGACCTAGGGCCTCTGTTCTGCTCTTCCTGGGGAGGTCTGGTGGGGTAGGCCTATGGGCTCCATGGGGTTGTCCTGTTGCCTCCTGGATCTGATGGTGCTGCCTTTGCCCTTTAGCATGAGCCTCTTGTGCCTGTGTCAGTCTCCATAGAACTTATTCTGGTAGAGGACGTGAGGGTGAGTCCGAAAGAGATGACCATCTACAACCACCCTGGAGTACAGGTACAGCCCTTTTCCTGCCACCTTACTGCCTGGATGTGGCCCATTGACTTGGCAGTTCTGGCCTCCTAGCTTGATCCTCCTTTCAGGCAGAGCTGCATATCAGAGAAGGTTCCGGCTACTTTTTCCTCAACACCAGCACCACAGACATTGTCAAGGTGACCTACCAGGAGGCCAAGGGCAGTGCCATGGTGAGTGTGCAGTCCATCTCCATGATCCAGGTAGCTGTGGGTTCATGACTGATTTAAAATCTGGCACAATCAAATCGGCTTCAGTTCTTTAAATCTTCTGATTCATTGGTGAGAAATTTCAGTTATTTGCCTACCTTCGTGATTTTTATTTTGTCCCTACAGATTACCTACACTATTAGTTAACTAATGGTCTCCTGTCAGTAAATCTTAATTAAGATTAAAATGTCCTTATATAAGCACCACTATAACAACCATAAAGTTGCTTTTAAAAGATCTCAGCTTTTCAAGAAGGGGAGCAGTTTAGTGTCCATGGAAGAACCATGGACATGGACAACAAGTGGGATTGACTTTGGGGGGAAATGGGTGGGTGGGGATGGGGGCAGAGGAGAGGAAAAAGGGGATGGATGTAATATAACAACAATAAAATTAAATTAAAAAAAAAAAAAAGGATGTCAGCTTTTCTATTTTTCCACATCCTTTCTTGATCTTCTCCCTATTCTTGCAAATTTGACATCTTTGTCCACTGCATGGAAGAATTTAGCATTCTACTTTTCTCAATTATTTTATCCTAAGCTTTTCCACCAAGTTGTTCTATAGGTTGGCTGGTTATTTCTGTGCAACCTTTTGTACTCAGCCATTTTCTCCTTATGGATCATTGGGGTGGTTAAGGTTTTTTGTTTTTTGTTTTTTTTTTTTTTTCTTCAATAACCCTACAGTTATAGCAAAGAGTGTTAAAAAAAAAAAAAGTGAAAACAAACACCAATGAAAACTGAACTTTCTTTAAAAGGAAACTTAACTACTGAATGTGTCAAACTACTACCATAAGTTATAAGCAGGCAGCCCAGACAAAAACAGCAGTAACACTGAAACAGAGTCCTTAAGTTACAGATCTATTCTTGCCTTTGGACTGCTCTGAGCCTCAGACGTGCATTCCCTTTGCTAAGCAATGACTGCCAAGTATGTAAGGGCTGCTGCAATTTCCTTGGACTCACAAGAGGCCAGGGTGATTCAGTGTTTGGCATGTGGTGGATATAGTGCAGCAAAGGGAAACAGGTTAAGGCCTTCCCCTGGCTGTGAGTTGCCTGCAGTCCTGTACCCACCACACTGGCTGTTAGCATGGCCCTGGTCCCAACAGGGGAGGCCTTGCAAGCTAGTGTCAGCATGGATCAACTTACTAATTTCAGGGAAGACTAAAATCAGAATCAACCTTCATAGAGACCTATTCCCCAGATCTGTTTTTAGAAATACAACCAAGCTACCTTGCCCACAATTAAACAGTTAGTTTGTGACCTAGTGAGAAGTCAAACATATGTCACCTCAATTTCTGCAAGGTAATTCCAGCTGTAACTACAGGCACATTACTCTATTTGTATCCACTGATTGTGTGACACCTGAATTACAAAACCAGTAGCGTTTGAGGTGGGAAAGGTATAAAGTAAGCGAGGGAAATAAGCAGAATGTGAGGAGCATGATTGGGACATGCTGCACTAAATGTCACCTTTTTGCTTGGTTGCAGTGAGGGGGACTGTGGCACACTGGAGAGCATAGGTTATATCTAAGGAACAGCCACTATGCATCTTCTGTTGTTGTTTTTTTCTGTTGTTATTTTATTTTCTTAATTTTATTGTTGTATTACATCCATCCCCTTTTTACTCCCCTCTGTCCCTTTCCCCACCCACCCACTCCCCCCAAAAGTCAATCGCACTTGTCCATGTCCATGGTTCTTCCATATTAGTTCCTTGACTAAACTGCTCCTCTTCTTTGCGGCTTCCTCCCCCCTCCCCCCTGCCCACTAAAGGTCTAGTCACTGTATTCATGTATCTGGTTCTGTTTTGATTGCTTGTTTGTTTCGGTCATTATTGTCCTATAATGGGTGAGATCATATGGTATTTGTCTTTCACTGACTGGCTTATTTCACTAAGCATAATACTTTCCACTTCCATCCATGTTGTTGCAAAGGGTAGGAATTCTTTTTTTCTGCTGTGTAGTATTCCATTGTGTAAATATACCAAAGTGTTTTGATCTAATCACCCACTGATGGGCACTTAGGCTGTTTCCAGCACTTGGTTATTTTAAATAGCACTGCTATGAACATAGGGGTACATAGGTTCTTATGAATTGGTGTTTCAGGGTTCTTTGGGTATAGTAACAAGATCACTTTAAAGCATTCATAAGTTAAAGTTGGTTCTTATCCATTCAGCTGCCCTATGTCTTTTCATTGGTGCATTTAATGCATTCACCTTTGTACCCGTGTTTCTGTCTGCTTCTGTTTCTTCATTTTCTTAAAGCAGACACTTTAGCATCTCATGCAATGCTCGTTTGGTGGAGATGTATTCTTTTAGGCTTGTTTTGTCTGGGAAGGTCCTTATTTCACCTTCCATTTTGAATGACAGCCTTGCTGGGTAGATTATTCTTGGTTGCAGGCCTTTGTTTTTCATTGCTTGAAATATTTTTTGCCATTCCCTCCTGGCTTATTGTGTTTCTGTTGAGAAATCAGCTAATTACCTTATGGGAGCCCCCTTGTGTGTTATTAGCTGTTTCTCTCTTGCTGCTTTTAGGATTCTCTCCTTGTCTTTGAAATTTGCCATTCTCATTATGATGTGTCTTGGAGTGGGCCTGTTTGGGTTCAACTTCCTTGGGACCCTCTGTGCTTCCTGAGTTTGCAGGGCATTTTCTCTCCTCAAGTTAGGAAAGTTTTCTGTCATTACTTTTTCAAAGAAATTTTCTATCCCTTACTCCTCCTCTTCTCCTTCTGGTATCCCTATGATACGGATGTTACTACCTTTCATGTTGTCCTACAGCTCTCTTAAAACCTCTTCATTCTTTTTAAGTCTTTTTTCATTTTGTTGCATTGCCTGGGAATTTTCTTCTACATTGATCTCCAGCTCGATGATCCGATCCTCTACTTTCTCTAACCTGCTTTTGATTCCTTCTACTGTGTTCTTCAATTCAAAAATGGTATTCTTCATTTCCTCCTGGCTCTTATGGATGGTTTCCATGTCCTTTTTAATGCTGGTGTAGTTCTCAGTAAGTTCCTTGTAGCTTTCCTGGAGTTCTTTGTAGTTTCCTTGGAGTTGTTTGTAGTTTTCTTTGAACTCACGGAGCTCACTGAGCCTCTATCATCATTTTGAATTCCATGTCTGAGAGTGTGCTTGCCTCTGTTGCATTTTGCACTCTTCCTGGGGATTCTTCCTTTCCATTTGCTAAGGGTTTATTTCTTTGTCTCCTCATTTTAGGTGGCTCTTGTTTGTTTCTGCTTCTGAGATTGGTTTGCTTTGACTTACTGTCTTAGTGGTGTGACCTTCTGTGGTATAGAGGTGCACTTTTTTTACTTCCTGGATCTGTGCTTGGTGAAGTCAGCTCGTGTCCCAGTTAGAGAATACCAGAGATCCACTGTCTTTGTATGTCTCCTTTAGTCGTTAATCCAATCAGTCTGTGATTAATGGTCAGTTTTAGGCACCTCTGGTCGGGGCAGACCAGTTCAGTTGTTAATCCAATCAATCTGTGATCTGAGGTAAGGTTTAGGCACTCCTGGTTGGGGTCGATTAATTCCTATGGGTGAGGCTGTGGCTTCCCCTCAGGCTCCTGCTCTTTGGAGAAGAGTGGTCTGCTGGCTGTGTGGAGAATGGGTCAGCCCTGGACTCACAGGCTGCTCTCTCAACTCTCCCCCTAAATCCACTGACCCAAACCCTCCTTAAATGTCTGTAGTCCACTGTGCCCTTTATCTGCGGGAGCCCAGGTAGGTGGGTGCCTCTATATTTTCCTGCACGGTCCCGTTAAGAATTTAGTCTCTTTGTCAAGCTTTTTGCTTTTCACAGCTGGGTGCTGTTTTACTCTTAGCTGTGTTGCTGTAGGCTAGGAAGCCCAGTTGGGAGTTTAGATCCCACCCTTCTCAGAGGGAACCCAGGCTGCTGAGATATTTCTCTGTTTCTTCAGCTGCTGCCCACCCATGGGAGCCCCGCCAGCCCTCTCAGGTCTCCGCACTTCCTACCGGTCAGGTTGTGATGAATTGGCTCTTCTGTTCTGTCTGTGGTAATAAGACTTCTCCCCAATTGATGTTCTATTGGTTATTCTGGATGATTTCTCCACTTCTCCACCATCTTGGTTCTCCTTCTGTTGGTATTTTTAATAACAGCTTTATTGAAGTGTAATTCACATACCAAACAATCCACCCATTTAAAGTATACAACTTAGTGGGTGTTAGTATATTCAGACTTGTGTGTAACCATCACCACAGTCAATTTTAGAGTATTTTCTTCACTTCAAAAGAAACCCCATACACTTTAGCTATCAACTCTTATTTGTGCACTAACATACACATGTCAAGAAGTAAGTCATTCTTCTTGTCCATGTCCATGGTTCTACGGTAGTTCCTTGACTAAACTGCTCCCCCTCCCCATCTCCTCCTCTCCTTTCCCCACCTCCCCTCTGCCCACTGAAGGTCTATTCATTGTATTCATGTATCTGGTCCTGTTTTGCTTGTTTGTTTTGGTCATTATTGTCCTATAATGGGTGAGATCATATTGTATTTGTCTTTCACTGACTGGCTTATTTCACTAAGCATAATGCTTTCCACTTCCATCCATTTTGTTGCAAAGGGTAGGAGTTCCTTCTTTCTTTCTGTTGTGTAGTATCCCATTGTGTAAATATACCAAAGTTTTTTGATCCAATCGTCCACTGATGGGCACTTAGGCTGTTTCCAACACGTGGCTATTGTAAATAGCACAACTATGAACATAGGGGTACATAGGTTCTTATGAATTGGTGTTTCAGGGTTCTTTGGGTATAGTCCTAGTAATGGAATTACTGGATCAAAAGGCAGTTCCAGTTTTAGTTTTTTTAAGGAAACTCCATACTGTTTTCCATAGTGGCTGCACCAGGGTTTCCCTTTCCCCACATCCTAGCCAACACTTGTTTGTTGATTTGTTGATGATTCCCATTCTGATAGGTGGGAGGTGGTGTCATATTGGGGTTTTAATTTGTATCTCTCTGATGGCTAGTGATGTTGAGCATCCTTTCATATGCTTTTGGGCCCGTTGTAAGACAGCTTTTCCTCAGAGAACTGTCTGCTCATGTCCTATGCTCATTTTTTAATTGGGCTGTCTGTCTCCCTGGTTTTGAGTCCCATAAGTTCTTTATAATATAATTTTGGATATCAAACCCTTTTCTGAGGTCTCACTGGCAAATCTGTTTTCCCATACAGTTGGTTCCCTTTTAATTTTGCTGATATTTTCTTTAACTGAACAGAAACTTTTCAATTTGATACAGTCCCATTTGTTTATTTGTTCTTTTATTTCCTTTGCCCTTGGAGAAGTACCAGTAAACATATTTCTGCATAGGATATCTAAAATTTTACTGCCTATATTTTTCTCTGGGACTTTTATGGTGGCACCGCTTAAGTTTAAATCCTTTATCCATCTTGAGTTTATTCTGGTGTATTGTGTAAATTGGTAGTCTAGTTTTATTTTTTTGCATGTTGTTGTCCGTTCTCCCAACACCACTTCTTGAAGAGACTGTTTTTACTCCATTTAATGTTCCTTTCCCCTATGTCAAATATTAATTGACCATAGAGTCCTGGGTTTATTTCTGGGCTCTCTATTCTGTTCCATTGATCTATATGTCTTTTCTTATGCCAGTACCACTGTTTTGATGACAGTAACCTTGTAGTATCGGTTGATGTCCGGTATTATGATTCCTCCTACCTTGTTCTTCTCTCTCAAGATTGCTGTGGCTATTCATCAGCATTTTTGGCTCCATGTAAATTTTTGAAGTATTTTTTTCTACCTCTGTAAAGTCTGTCATTGGGATTGCATTGAATCTATAGATTGCTTTGGGTAATATGGACATTTCAATGATGTTACTTCTTCTTATCCATGAACATGGTATATGCTTCCATTTATTTGTATCTTCATTCATTTTTTTCTTCAGTGTTCTGTTGTTTTCTGAGTACAGGCCTTTTACCTCCTTGGTTAAGTTGAATCCTAAATACTTTATTTTTCTTGTTGTTATGGTAAATGGGATTTATTTTCTAGCTTCTATCTCTGATGTTTCATTGTTGGCATACAAAAATACTTTTGATTTCTGGATATTGACTTTATACCCAGCTATGTTGCTAAATTAGCTTATTAGGTCAAGGAGGATTTTGGTAGAACATATCAGGTTTTGTATGTACACTTTCATGTCATCTGAAAATAATGACAGTTTGACTTCCTCCTTTCCAGTTTGGATACCTTTGATTCCTTTTTCTTCTCTGATATCTTTGGCTAGAACTTTCCAAACAATATTGAATAGAATTGGAGAAAGTAGACAGCCTTGCCTTATTCCTAATCTTAGGGGAAAATCTTTTAGATTTTGCCTGTTGAGTATGATGTTGGCTTCAGGTTTCTTATTTTTGGCCTTTATGATGTTGAGGTGTGCTCCCTCTATTCCCATTTTGCTGAGTGTTTTTATCATAAATGGTTGCTGTACTTTATCAAATGACTTTTCAGCATCTATTGATATGATCATATGGTTTTTGTCTTTCATTTGGTTGATGTGGTATATTATATTTATAGATTTGTGAATGTTGTACCATCCTTGCATCCCTGTGATGATACCCACTTGATCATGGTGTATGATCTTTTTAATGTATTACTGGATCCGTTTGGCCAATATTTTGTTGAGAATCTTAGCATCTATGTTCATCAGAGATATTGGCCTGTAGTTTTCTCTCTGAGTTGTGCCTTGACCTGGTTTTGGGATTAGAATAACAATGGCCTCATAGAAAGAGTTTGGGAGTCTTCCCTCTTGTTGAATTTTTTGGAATAGGTTGAGAAGTATAGGAGTTAGTTCTTCTTTAAATGTTTGGTAAAAGTCACCTATGTATCCATCTGGTCCCGGGCTTTTGTGCTTTGGGAGATTTTTGATTACTTCTCCAATTTCACTAGTTGTTATTAGTCTATTCAGGATTTCTGCTTCTTCTGGATTCAGTTTTGGTAGATTATACATTTCCAGAAATTTGTCCATTTCATCCAGGTTGTCATATTTCTTGTCATATAGTTGTTTGTAGTAATTTCTTATAATCCTTTGTATTTCTGAAGTATCAGTTGTGGTTTTTTCTCTGTTGTTTCTGAGTCTATTTATTTGGGTCCTCTCTTTTTCTTGGTAAGTCTGGTTAAAGGCTTGTTCATTTTGTTTATTTTTTCAAAGAACCAGCTCTTGGACTTACTGATTCTTCAAATCATAGTTTTAGTCTCTCAGTTATTTAATTCTGCTCTGATTTTGATGATTTCCTTCCTTCTATTTGCTCTCGGCTTTGTTTGTTGTTGCTACTCTAGTTCTTGCAGCTTTATGGTTAGGTTGTTTATATAAGCTTCTTCTATTCTTTTTTAGGTAGGCCTGCATTGCTATGAATTTCCCTCTGAGGACTGCCTTTGCTGTGTCCCATAGGTTTTGGGTTGTTTATCCATTGTCATTTGATTCCAGAAACTTTTTTATTTCATCTTTGATCTCATTGTTAACCCATTCCTTACTTAAAAGCATGTTATTCAGTCTCCATGAGTTAGAGTGTTTTTGATTTTTTCTTTGAGGTTGGTTTCTAGTTTCAAGTCATTGTGCTCTGAGAAGATGCTTGATATGATTTCAGTTTTCCTGTATTTGTGGAGTCTTGTCTTGTGACCTACCATGTGGTCTATCTTTGAGAATGTTCATTTGAAAAGAATGTGTATTTTGCTTCTTTGTGGTGAAAGGTTCTGTATATATCAGTTAGGTCCATTTCCTCCAGAGTATTGTTCAATGCCACAATATCCTTGGTGTTTTTTTGTTTGGAAGATCTGTTCATTGTTGATAATGGGGTATTAAAATCCCCTACTATTATTGTGTTGCTTTCTATATCCTTCTAGCAGTCCTCCATGATTTTCCTTATATATTTGGGTGCATATATGTTTACCAGACATATATCTTCCTGGTAGATTGTTCCCTTAAGTATTATGAAATGTCCTTCTTTATCTCTTTTTATGGCCTTCATCATAAAATCAGTTTTCTCTGAAATAAATATTGCTACTGCAGCCTTTTTTATGTCCATTTGCTTGATATATATTTTTTTATCCCTTCACTTTCAATCTGTGTTGATCTTTTGTTCTCTTGAATACAGAATATATGTGGGTCATGTTTTCTTATCCATTCAGCTACCCTATATCTTTTGACTGGCACATTTAACCCATTTACATTTAAGGTTATTATTGATACTTATTTATTGCCATTTTTTCCCCTTTGTACCTGTGTTCCTCTCTGTCTCTCTTTGTTTTTTCATTTTTTAAAGCAGACCCTTTAGCATTTCTTGCAATGCTGGTTTGGTATAGATGTATTCTTTTAGTCTTCTTTTGTCTGGGAAACTCCTTATTTCTCCTTCCATTTTGAATGAGAGCCTTCCTTGGTTGAGTATTCTTGGTTGCAGGCCTTTGCTTCCTATTACTTGGAATATGTTTTGCCATTCTCTTCTGGCTTATATTGTTTCTGTTGAATAATCATTTGATAACCTTATCAGAGCCTCCTTATATGTTATTTGCTATTTCTCTTTTGATGCTTTAGGATTCTCTCTTTATTCTTTGAAATTTGCCATTTTCATTATAATGTGTGTTGGAGTGGGTCTGTTTGGATTCATTCTCATTGGGACCCTCTGCTTTCTGAACTTGAGTAACATTTTCACTCATCATGTTAGGGAAGTTTTCGTTTCTTTTTTTTTTTCCTTTTTAAGATTTTATTATGTTTCAGAGAGAGGGGATGGGAGAGAGGCAGACAGGGAGAGAAACTCAATGTATGGTTGCTTTTCACCTGCCTCCAGCTACAGATCTGGCTGGAGACCTGGCTTGCAACCTGGTTGTATTGCCCTGGCTGGGAATCAAACCAGCGACCTTTGGGTTCACAGGTCAACACCTTATCCACTGCACCACGAGCCAGGGCTCTTAGGGAAGTTTTCTATCATTACTTTTTTGAAGAATTTTTCCATTCCTTGTTTCTCTTCTCCTTCTGGTATCCCTATGACATGGATATTATTGTGTTTCATGTCATCCTGCAGCTCTCTTAAAACCCCTTCATTCTTTGCCTCCTCCTCTCTCCTCCCAGCTCCCCCTCCCCCTCTGCCCACTGGAGATCTATACATGGTATTGATTTATATGGTTCTGTTTTGCTTATTTGTTTGTTTTGTTCATTATTGTCCTGAAATGGGTGCGATCATATGGTATTTGTCTTTCACTGACTGCCTTATTTCACTAAGAAGGGGAGAAGTTTGGTCAAGGAACTAGTATGGAAGAACCATGAACATGGACAACAAGTGGGATTGACTTTGTGGGGAGTGGGTGGGTGGGGAAGGGGACAGATGGAAGGAAAAAGGGGATGGATGTAATAAAAGAACAATAAAATTAAATTAAAAAAGAAAAAGACAAATAGCTGCCTGCTCACCAGACACCCAATCTTGTAAGGCCGTAAATAAACACCTAGCTTTCACTATTAAAACAAAACAAAACAAAACAAAAACCCTCTTCATTCTTGTTCAACCTTTTATTTTTCATTCTGTTGCACTGTCTTGGAATATTTTTCTACGTTTTTATCCAGCTCACTGATCTGATCCTCTTGTTTCCTCTAGCCTGCTGTTGATTCCTTGTCCTGTATTCTTCAATTCACAAGTTGTATTCTTCATTTCCTCCTAGCTCTTACTGATAGTTTCTATGTCCTTTTTAATGCTGGTGTAGTTCTCAGTAAGTTCCTTGTAACTTCTCTGGAGTTCTTTGTAGTTCCGTTGGAGTTGTTTGTAGTTTTCTTTAAGCTAGCTGAGCTCATTGAGCTTCTCTATCATCATTATTTTGAATTCTATATCTGATAGTTTGCTTTCCTCTGTTTCACTTAGTGATCTTTCTGAGTATTCCTCCTTTCCTTTTGGTGATCGACTGTTTCTTTTTCTCCCCATTTTTAGGTTTTGTTATATTCAAATAATACTATGATCACCTGCCAGGCTAAGGAACGGCCAGGCTGGAAGGCTTGATTCAGTTGTAATCCTATCAATCTGTGATCCACCACCAGGCTCAGATGCTGCTTGGGATGACAGACAGATTCAATTGTAAATCAATAAATCAGCTACCAAACTCAGGCCCTGCTGGGCTAGAAAGAGAGGTTCAATTGTAATCCAATGGATCAAGCACCAGCTCAGGTGCAGCCTGGTGGGGCAGATTCAGATGTAAATCAATGAATCTGTTATCAGCCACCAGGCTCAGGTGCCACTGGTCCAGGCAGGAAGATCCAATTGTAATCCTGTGAATCTGTGTTTGGCCACCAAGCTCAGGAGCACTGGGCTGGACAACAAGGTACAGTTGTAATCCAATGAATCTGTGATTAGCCACCAGGCTATGATGGCGTTGGGCTCCACTGAAAGATTCTATTATAATCCAGTGAATCTGATCAGCTGCCAGGCTAATGGGCCACTAGGCCAGACTGAAAGAATCAATTGTAATCCAATGAGTTTGTGATCAGCCACCAGGCCCAGAGGCCAGTGGGCTGACACACCAACTCAGTTGTGAACCAATGAATCCATGATCAGCCACCAGGCTCACTTGCCACTGTATGGGGCTGACTGACTGACCCAGTTATAAGTCAGAGTTTGTAATCAGTCACCGGGCCCAGGCACTGCTGGGCAAGAGATATGTCTTCAAGTGTCAACTATTGTATATATGCTCAGACACAACAGGGCAGGAAAGCTTTAGTTAAATGTAAATCAATGAATTGTGCTCAGGTGCAGCTGGGTGGGGCAGATTGCTTCCAGTGGGAGGGGCTATGAGGACCCATCAGATGGAAGCCGCTTGGCACAGTGCAATCCACCTGATGTGTGGGCAGTGAGTTAGCACAGGCATCCCCACAGCTGCTTCCCCACTTCTCTGTTCAAGCCACCACTGAAAACTCTCCCCATGTGTCTCCAGTCCTCTCTGCCTGCCCTTCACTGGACCCCAGGGTAGGTCGGCACTAATGCATTGTCATTGTGGTCACCTTAGTAGTTCTCTGTCTCCAGCACTCTCTTAGGCTAGTAAACCCCATGGCTTTCCACCCTTCTCAGCTTTATGCTTATCTACTCTCTGCCATGTTGCTGTAGCCTAGGAAACCTGGCTAGGGGACTAGAACCCATCCTTCTCAGGCAGAGCTCCCGGCTCCATTCCTTCAGCTGCTGCCTCTGGTAAGGACCCAGCCAGCCCTCTCATGTTTCCATGATTCCAATCAGTCACGTTGTGATGAAGCGGCCTCCTCTGTTCTGTCCATGGTTATAGGACTTCTTTCCAGTTGGTATTCTGTTGGTAATTGCAGCTGACTTCTTCTTCAAAAAAGTAGTTCCAGATGCAGCCTGAGAGGAGATTGGTGTAGCTCCATTTATTCCTCTGCCATCTTGCCAGAACTCCCTGTGATCTGTTTTCTTTTGATACTATGTCTTGCATTGATTGGCTTTTAGATGTTAAGCCAACCCTGTATTCATAGGAAAACAGCTACTTGATTGTGATATATAATTCTTTTTACATGTACTGGATTCAGTTTGCTAGTATGTTGTTGAGTTTATGCTCATATTCATAAAGATTCTGGTCTGTAGGGTTTTTTCTGTGGTGTTTTTGTCTGGTTTGGGTATAATGTTAATACTGGTTTCAGGGGATGGCCTAAAAGCACTCTTTCTTCTAATTTTTGCAAGGGTAGAATTGGTAACAGTTACTCTTAAATATTTGGTAGAATTTACTAGCCTGGACACAGGCTATTCTTTGTAGTTTTTTTTTTTTGGTAACTAATTCAGCCTTTTCACCTGTTACAGGTCTATTCAGGTTGTCTATTTTCATCTGTTTTAGGACAATTCATATTTTTTTGTTATTTTGTTATATTTTAAACATTTTTTACATGCCTCTGGTGGCATCCTTGGCCACTAAAGAGATGCTTTAGTTGTCCTGTAGAGAGATGCTTTCTCACAGTGTAGTCTTTTGGTGAAGCATGAAGAAGCATGTCTTAATATTGCTGTTCTTCTTAGAGGCAGAATCACAGTTGGCAGGACCTTGCTGTAAATCAGCAAGAAAAACTATGTCTCAGCACCTTAGCACAAATGTGTGTTTTTAGAGGAAACTTGGGGTTTGCTAGAAGCCCAAGATTATATCTGAAGCTTTCTCAGAGCATTTTTATTTCCTTTATAAAGCAAGTAGTTCTCCAGATCATTCCTCCTGCCACATTAGATGAGTGTTCACTTCCACATCCTTTACAATAAAAGGAAAACCTCAAATTTTAAGTAATTCCAACTGCTTGAAATATGCCTGTTTTGCTTTACTTCTGGAGATTAAAAGTAGCTCTTCTGTTTTCAAGAAGAGGAAGTTTCAAGTTGGGGGAAAATGCTTACAGTGCCAGCTATACTTGGAAACACTTTTATTCACATTTGCCTCCCATCTTACAATTTGCATAAGTCCCGAAGTTAATCTGTGGCCAGAGAGAAACCTTTCCTTGAAGAACAAGAGCATCTGAGAGTCCTTGATGGACTAGGTTGCCTCTATAGGTAATGCACAGCAATCTCTGGAGGCATTCAAACAGAAACTAGGATACTTGTCTGAAAGACACAACATGGGATTCTAGCATCAGAGTGAAATTTCCCTGTTCAATTCTACAGTGCTACAATTCTAGGATTCCCCCATGCAGTGTCTCTCAACAACAGATTCTAGGATTCTCTTAGTTATGATAAGTATTGATGTTCCTGTTTCACAGATGGTTCTAATAGAGACCAGACAGTTCTCTCTCCAGGTTGTAGATTGTCCTCTGCTGATGGTCTCTTCTCTTTCATGGCTCTCTTGAATGGGACAGATTGCCCATTACAGGCAGGATCACCAGGACAAATCTGGCATTGTGGGAGTGCCAGCAGTACCCCAATGTGTGGGCCCTACAATGATTGCTTTAGCCCAAAAAGGGGACACTTACACCACTAGGATCTCTGCCCACCCCCTCATCTTGGACCTGTGCAGAGACCAATGCAACTCTAGGTACAGATTGGGTCCTGGTTTCCTTTGCATCTTCTGTAACCTACAGGGGAATTTTTCATAAAGTGTTAACATTCTGTGATAGGTCATAGCAGTTGTTCTCAGGTGGCTATTTTTAAAGGACATTTGCACACACATCTTTGGCATTTTCCAGCTGTTAATTAGTGGCATTCTCATTTCCATTAATCACAGAGGCAAGAAAGCCCACAACAGTTCTTCAGTTAGTCATAGAAAGTGTTTCTTTCATTCCCTACTGACATGCATTTGGGATGCAGGAATGTCCCTGGCTTGTGTTCTGGCTTCCAAGTATCTGTGGCAGGAGCTGTAGAGCTCGAATCAGCACCACTGTGAAAGCTACTGTGCCCACACAGTGCTCCACGGGCTGTGTTGGGCTGAGCTCCATTCTGCTCATGTAGCCTCTGAAACTCAGGAAGGGGCCTTTATTTCATTTTTGGCTGGCTTGCATTTTGGTGTGATTAGCTGATTTAATCTTAGATTTTCTTCTCAACAATTCTTCACATTCCAAAATAAGTCCTCTGAGTAGAACCCATGGATTATAAGAGCAACAGAATGATCCTGCTGTGGGCTGAGCACTTCACACTTTCATTAATGCAGCCAGTCAGCAAATATCAGGGCCTGCCATGTGCCAGCCTCTGGTACCAGCACTTAGGACTCAGTGGGAACAAGTCAGATAGAGGCATAGCTCTCAGGAGTTGCAATGGTTTCCTCATCTCCTTAATCCTATGATATGCAGCCCATCACAGTGACACTACATCCAAGGAGAAGGTACTTCAGATGAGGTTGGCAGTAGATAGCAGCTGTAGGGTTCAGACTTGGGTGTATCCTGCTTTCCCCCCAAGAATGACCAATGGACACAAGTGCTTAGCCTGTGGGAAGTTCAGAGCTGGCCAGAGCCCCTGCATGGAATTTTATCCAGTGTCTAAGCCAGGTCCTTCTCAGTGCCTATGATATTTGTGTGTTCCTAGTCATCCCCACAGACCTTGAGGGCATCTACCCAGGGGCATCGACCCCAACACTCTTGCATGGCACTGCCTGGCCAACCACATAATATTGATGGGCACACTATAAGAAATAAGAACAGTTGGCCCCAGTGATATTCAGAAATTCATTGGGTCCTTACTCTTCTGCAAATGCCTGGTAAAGAACAAGTCTAAAGCATGATGGGGCTGAGGGAAGCAAGGAACTGAGATGGTGTGAGCAGGACTTCTGGGCCTGGTGGGCATAAGTGGACATCATAGCTTCAGCCCGCTCATGAATAAAACTGCCTCTGGGTTTACTTATAGCATTTAAATGAGCAATAATGAATTCATCATCTCTGAAGAGATGAGAGGACTTACCCCTTAGCTTACTATTTGCTGAAATTGTCAACAATTAGAAATTTGAATTCTTTCCAGGCATGCATTTCCCCCACCTCCCCTTTTTCACACATCTCCTGTATGTTGATCAAGATACAAGGTTGTCTGAAACACCTGGAGAAGCAGGGTAGTATAACAAATGTGCACAGTCTAGAGTTAAGAGTGGGAGGGGGGTCCCCACTTTGCCTTCAGTTGTCTGGCAGGTCCTCTCACTTCCCCAGAAATAGTTTCTTTAAAGCATTGTCACATGGGCATGAAGTGACATGTTCAAGCAGATGGAGCAGAAGGCCACACAGACTTCCATGGACGGCAGTATGACACTACCCTCTGTTCATGTCATCCTGAAGGTGGCTTGATATCCCACCTCTAGGAAATCAAGTGGAAGAGAAATGGATTTTCCCACCACTGTTTCATCTTTATTTAAAACGTGCAATATTGCTCTTTTGAAGGAGAGAGAAAAATGAAAAAGAAAAAATCTTCCATCAGCAGTTGGTACAATGTGTAATTTCCTCACATTGCCAGCAATTTAGGGCAATAAATTTTTCAGGAAGGTCACATCAGATACTTGCATTATGTTTTCAAAGAAAGCCTTTGTTCATCTGTCCCCATTTTTAAATGAGTATTCTCTGGGGAAATACAGTAAACTAGGGTGAATTGTCCTCTTTGAAACTGGAGACCCAATGCTCCCAGACCACTTTCCTTAGCCTAGTGATAGCTCAGATTATATATCCTGCTCCCTACCCTGCCCCACAGTTCCATTCTAGTTCCTAGATGCATCAGCTCTGGAAGTGGAAGAGTGAGGTAAAAGGAGCCCTACACTGGGTGCTCAGGCACCTGGTTCCCTCCCCATTGCTGGCCTTTCAGGCTGTGCTCTCAGCCTGTGTGAGCCCATTTTTCCCATTTGTACATTGAAGGAGTTGGACAAGAAATTACCATTCTGAAATAGAGAAGGGTGCATTGGGGAAGACTTTTTCTCCATAATTTCTAAGTCTTAACAAAGCTAAAAGTAATTAAGCAGGCTGAAGCACCAGGTTTCTTTATGTTAACTGAGTGATTCAGCTTTGCCCCTGGCTATTGATCTAATCAAGATAAACTTGTTGGGGGATAGTGTGTACCACACAGACTCATCCTGAGGCTGCAGTAGGGGAGAAGACAGCCCCTGGTGAATATAAAATCTAAAAGCCAGAGGCAGATAGAGGTGGGAGGTACCCCACAGGCTCACCCACTAGCTTCATGACTTGCCTCTGCTTGTCCAGTCTCCAGACCACCTGGTTGAGATAAACACCTAAGCAATATGACAAATTGTTCAAAATCCACCTGTAGCCTGAGAGAGAGATTGGTTGTAGTTTGGGGAGAGATTCTTTTATGATGGGATCCATGAAACTGGGTAGAGAGAGAAGGCTTTGGCAGTGAAAGGCTAGAAAATAGTAGCTCAGATATATTCACTCAGAACATTTTAGGAGGTCTGCCTTGAACAGAGCTGTGCTAGAAATGAATGTAGAGATGAGTGAAACTCAAAAGAGCTTACACTTAAGACCATTGAGGCCTCCACAGTTTATTCCTAGGTTCGTGATTCTGTGAGTTCAGAGGAGACTTCTGAGAAGCAGTTGTCTCATGCCCCCCAGCCCCTGACTTGCCAGATACTTTTCTAGTACTGGAGCTGCAGTGGCATGTTGCCTGGATGGGAGATAAGGAATTCTAGGTTTGAATCCTCATTCTGCCTCCAAGTTGCTACAGGCCCCAAGGCCACTGATTGCCCCATTTTGAGCAGCTTCCATTTTCTTCTTTATAAAATGTACAAAGGAAACAAATGCTCTCTGAGATCCATCCCAGGACTAATATTTCACATTTCATACTCATCTACTGGCTGGCATTGGGGGCTAATAATGAGGGGTGGATACGGCAACATTTGGGTTAGGATTTTCCTTGTTAACTAATTTTGACAGTTGCTGCAGAGGTCTCATGGGCATTCCTTGGGGGGATAGGCTGCTGCTGTGAGCAGCTGTAACCAAGCCCACCTTTGACCTTGCAGGTACACCCTTTGCTCCCGGGCACATCAACCATCATGATCCACGACTTGTGCCTCACCTTCCCAGCCCCAGCAAAGACTGATGTTTATGTATCAGATATTCAGGAGCTCTATGTCCGAGTGGTAGACAAGGTCAGTGTCAACTTCCTGGGGTGGCTTCCTATCTGCTGATTCACTAAACAAACAACAAAAAAGAAAAGAAAAGAAAAAACAAGAAAATGCTGTGGCCATGGAAGATATTTTTCTCATGTTCTTTGCTTTTTCTCCTGGTTTCTATAATCCCCCACCTTCCTCCTGAGTTGCTGCAAGCCTGCAGTGCTATCTCTCATCTTTGCTATTCTGTACATGATGCAGAATAACCTCTGAGGTTGTACTTCTTTAGCCCATTGACATCAATAAAGTTTGACTATAAATCCCACTTGAAGTTAGCTCCATATCATCTTGGAAATTCCTGTCCTCTAGCTGGTGTAGATTACTTACCAGCCAGGTGCACACCTTGACGAACATGATTTTTATTGCTTACTATATAGTTTTGTATTCTCAGGAATTTCAATGGCAGATGAATGAAGTGCATTAATGCCAAGTCTTTTGCAAAGTATAATAGATCTATGCTTTTTAAAAATATAAATAAGTAATGTTTATACTTCAAACACCTAAAATAACTGTACCTAGGCTCACTTTCTATTTCCCATAATGGAAAGAATAGTTAGTAATTAAAAGGGGAGTGTTTGAGCAGCTTAGGTGATTTAAAAAGCCAATATTCTCTTACACAGTCTCATATTCTTCCGATAGCTTCACTTCCACTAGTCATTTGCTGACCAGATTTATTTCTTCACTAAGTATTTCTGGCTCCCTTTCCTAAAGTTCTTACTGTTATATGCTGTCAGATGTGAGATATTCAATCATTGGTGCACATATTGAGCTCCTACTATATACCTGCTGCCATTCTAACTAGATTGTAGTTCTTTCAGAGTGGGGAGTGTAATTTGTGCATCAAAGTATCTTCAAGGCCCCTTGTATACAGCAAGTATTCAATTGACTTTTATTTGTTGGTTGGGTAATAGTCTGGAGGTCCACCCAGCTGACCTGTCCCTAATTTTCAGGGCTATGGTTTGAGGTTGGTGATGTTTCTCAGAGAGTTGAAGGTTGTCATAGGTAGTGGAATTGGTCATTCAGAGGCCCCCCCTGAGCGTTTGTCCCCTGTAATGTAGGTGGAGATTGGGAAGACAGTCAAGGCATATGTCCGTGTGCTGGACTCTCACAAGAAACCTTTCCTGGCCAAATACCTTGCCTTCATGGACCTGAAACTCCAAGCAGCCTCCCAGATTATCACATTGGTGTAAGTCCTCCAGGGGCCAGAACAAGGCATCTTAGGGTCAATGCTGACCGATCTGTCTCAGGAAAGAAGTGCCAGCCCTTCCTTTTGTTCCAGCTCCCTTGATGAGGCCCTTGATGACTACACTGCCACATTCCACATCCATGGTGTGGCCATTGGCCAGACCAGTCTCACTGCAGTTGTGACCGATAAAGTTGGACAGAGAATCAACTCGGCCCCACAACCAATCGAGGTAAAGCTGTTTCTCTTAATGCCACATGGGATGAACTTAGCCCCTCTTGGAAACATGGGTGCAGAGGGGAGTATGTCTTTTTTTGTGATAGGCTGGAAATTTCAAGGAAAGTCCAGGAAGCCACTGTGAAGAGGCAGTTTTAAAATGTGCCCTGCTGTGCTCAGGGATCTGGGGACAGTTTCAGAGGAGTGGGGCTGAGTTACTTTAATCTCCCTCTGAGACATAGGGACACTGATGCAGCTCAGAGAAGGGAAGAGACATCAGTTGGCAGGGTAGTGGCAGGGCATTCTTTGAACTGTTGAAGTTCCAGAAAGCAATGGATGGCAGAAGCTGTGCAGTTGTGGGCCTGTGTGTGGAAGCTCTTCATGACAGTTGACCTGAACTTTAGAACAGGCCAGCAGAAGGGGTAAGCTTTTGTAATCGGAGTGCATGGAGCAAGCAATTCCTGGTATGGAGCTCTGAGTTCCCCAACATCATCCCCGCAAATGACTTGAGTCTTTCTCATGCTATTAGGTTTGGCCAGAGCCCCATAGTCATCAGGGGCCAAGAAGTCATGTTCACCTTCCTCCTTCAGCAGCAGCACTAAACTGTCTGGCTTCTGCTGGCATTCTCCAAGGGTCTTGGCCACATCCACATATGTGCTGGCAGGCTTTATATTAATTAATCTTCGTTCTGAAGCTGGTGGATGTGGATTATGTCTCTAAATGGAAGTGCACGTTTCTGCTGGTGAAGTAGAATTCATTTCTGCCTATAAATAGTACAACCCTAAGAGACTAATCCTCATGAACAAAGCAACCCCTTGGCTGTCTGGCACTTCCTCTTACCCTTAATCTCTCCTGCCCTTTTCAGGTGGGGATTAGGGGTGTGCAAGAGGAGGGCATGAGGCTTCACCTGCTGCTCAGACTAGGCATCTTTGTCTCTACCCTGAAATCCACTTTCTGAAAAAAATTCAGGGTATTAAAGTAGATAACGTCTAAGGCAATTTGGCAGGAAAAATTTAGAGAAATGTAGTGAAAGATGCAACCTTCCAGAACTGAGTTGGGAAGATTGCAAAGGCAATTGATTGGAAACCGACAGGCCTCAGAATCTCCTGGAGGTCTTAAGACCCAAATACAGGACCCCACCTGATTCTGAAGGCGTGGGCTAGAGAATGAACATCTGTAATGGCTCCCAGGAGACATTCACAAACAGCAGAATATGCCCACCCCAACCACAGATTCTTGGGCCCATGGGTGGGATGAGATCCTATGGGGCCACTCAGGCTCCCCCAGAGTTGGCACAGGACCCAGGCTCTTACTGGTGCCTCTTCAAGAGGAGTGATGTCCATGCATTATGTTCCCCTCTCCCTGAAGATGTTAAGTGTGAATTATGCCCATCATCATGAGCTTGGAATGCAACAGTCCCCCATCCTTCTTTTGTCTCCATACCTAGGTCTTCCCTCCATTTAGGCTGATACCCAGGAAGGTGACATTGATTATTGGGGCCATGATGCAGGTAAGAGTCAAAGACCACATCCTTGCCCTACTCCCTTCCATTGCCAGGCACCTGGAAGGCAGTAGCCACCTACTTGATGCTGGCTACAGGCATGTCTACCTGCCTTGGACACCAGACAGACTAAAATGGAATACCCTGGGGTGTTATCTCACCCTCAGAAGACAAGACTTGGACTGGCCAGAAGTACAGAGGATAACAGATACTGCTGTTTCTCCTCACTCCAGATCACCTCTGAGGGAGGCCCCCAGCCTCAATCCAACATCCTCTTCTCTATCAGCAACGACAGTGTGGCAGTAGTGAACAGTGCTGGGCTGGTTCGGGGGCTTGCTGTTGGCAATAGCACTGTATCGGGGGTTGTTCAGGCTGTGGATGCTGAGACCGGCAAGCTCGTCGTTGTGTCTCAGGTAACAGTTGATGGATGCCTTCTGAATCTGTTCTCATGATGGGGTGTGCTGCTCTCTGCAGCAGCTGCTGGGGTGGTCAGCCGTCAAGAGGAGGAAATACTGTTTACTGGGTTTGGGCTCCGCTCCTGAGGGACCTTCCTTCTCTGAGGGTCTTGCTTTTTGCCCTCTGAGTCTACAGCCCCTCCCTATCACCAGAGCCAGCCCTGCCTACTTGGGAGCACCTGGATTTTTCCAGATTGAGTTTCTGCAGGTGCTTTTTAGGGGGCAGTATCTCCAGCCCCCTGCCCTGGGGACATTTTGGTGCCTGGTGATGGTGGTAGCTGTGATGGCAGACACTGCCCATATTATATTATACCCCTCCTTGATCTCTCAGCACCTGTGCTTTTTGCCACTCTCCCCATTTGCAGGTGAGGGGCCACAGAACCTGCTGGTGGCCCTGGCTCCTGCAGACCAGTTCTAGGGCCTGACCTAGAATGGTCTACAGCAGGGCTATCCGTCCTTTTGTCCATTCACTTGTCCATCTGCAAGCAGGGCTGCAGATGTTCTGAGAGAAAAAAAGGGGGTGTTGTTAGCTCAGTCACAATTGGTTGTGGATTTCAGTGTGTTATCAGAGGTATGTGCCATCCTGGCTGCTGTAAGCATAAATGATTAAACACCAACAGGCCTGGATTTCTATTTCTAGGAGAAAAAGAAAACCTGAATCATTCGCTAATACCTTTGGCTCCACTAGAGGTTATCTCCCAAGCCTCTTTGCCAGAGTCGGGGACATTTCTTAATTTCTTTTCTGGGTCAACATGATGCTGGAAGGCTGAGTTAGGGGAGTCCTCTCCCCTAGGAAAGACCCCTGCTCTATATCAGTGGGACTGACCCAAAGCACATGAAAGTTGGTGTCCCTAAAGCAAATAATTTCCCTTTTTCCCAAGGGGTAGACACCTGCTAGGGCTTTTGGAAAGGAGTTAGGAGAGTGTTTCCAGCTGCTGAGAAGGGTTCAGGGCATGTGGGCACTCCCTGACCCCTTTGCCTACAGAAGCTTCTCGAGGAAAGCTGCTTCACAGTTACAATTGTGCTAGAAATGTGGACTTCTGGAGAGCATTCTGTTCTATGTATGTTCTATGTTCTATGACTGTGGACAAGAACTTTTCAGGACCCAATCATGATGTTCCTTGACTGGGACCCTGGAAGAACACAGAATGCCCCAGGGAGCTGGTGCTTGTGCCACCCTGGGAAGGAGACTTCCCTGAGGCTGACATTGAGTTCATTGATTTACTCATTTCTCCAGCAGTTTCATTGTCTCCATGTCTCCCAGTTAAACTGCACAGTCCTTTTGATCATGGAGGTGGACACTCTGATTCTGCCTATCAAGTTTCCAAAGACAAGAAAGCATTGAAAACATAAAAGTCTATGTTGAGGCATATAGCAAGGTTTAGATAGATATCCTTGAGAATAAAATTAAGGACCAAGGATACTCTAAATTTTTCTCTCTCAAAAGAAAGCACTGTGGCCTCAGAAACTGGCTCATTTTTCCCCCCTTGGGGGCCCAAGTGGCTAAATATGGCAGCTGACTGTAAATTTGGCCAAAGGGGCCATACTGTTCCCTCCTGGCCATTGCTATTCTTTTATTATTTTTTTCTTAAGGTTTTATTCATTATTTTTAGAGAGAGGGAAAGAGAGGGAGGCAGAGATGAAGAGAAACATCAATGTATGGTTGCCTTTCACCTGCCCTCAGTTACAGACCTGCCTGGCTGGAGACCTGGCTTGTAACCTGGGTTATGTGCCCTGGCTGGGAATCAAACCAGTGACCTTTGCGTTCTCAGGCTGTCACCTATTCACTGAGCCACCAGCTAGGGCTCCATTGCTAATCTTCATGGTTGGACATTGCTGGGTCACCTCTCTTGGTGTTCCCCTTCTGCCAGATTGAGGGAGGTGCTGGGAGAATGCCTTAGTGCCCCTTGGCAGATAAAGAGGTGGTATGACCAGCCCCATCTGAAGAGTACCTTGAGCCCAGGCAGATGGGAGCTCAGCCTCAGGCATACATGTGGATGAAGGGTATGTGATTCTGGTCAGAAGCTTCCAATTCTGTCCAAGAATTAGAACCCAAGATCAAGGGATGGATCAGGACTGGCAGGAGGAGACTGAGCAGTGAGAAGGATAAAGGAAAGAAAGGGAATAAATGCTGATTGAGGACCCACTATGTACCAGGCAGTAGCCCAGATCACAGGAGGCCACAGGAGATGATTTATCTTGATATGTAAAAAAGGTCTTTAGGGTCTTATTAGCCTATATTTTGCATGAGTCAACAGGACTATGAAGAAGCCATTCAAGTTAGTCTTTGGCCAGCTTTAAAGGAGTATGGAGTTCAGAATGAAGGAAGGTATGAGTTCTGCTCTAATCAGTGTCTGCCTGGCTCCTGCCTTTGTTCATTTACACTCTGCTCAGTCAAAGAAATCAACAGGCCAGATTTGAGGTTGGAAGGGTCTGGAGACCCATCCTGTGAAGGCTTCCCAGCCTAGAGAACAGTTCCCAGTCACTGCCCCAAGCCTCTGCAGTGCTACCTGAAGCACCTGGATCAGATAGGTCTGTAGTCTCAGATATCCACACTGGGACCCTGCATTCCTCCCCTGGCTCCACCTTGAGGAAGGGAGGGACAGCCACAAGCCACACCACCTCTGGAAGAAAAGCCTTGAGCAGCATCCTGTGGGTGTCTTCTAGCCATAGGACTGAGCAGGCCTCAGCAAAAGCCTCCTTTCTTGGAGGGGTCCCTTTCTGAAACCTCTGTTGTTAGCTCATTCCCATACCCTCTGCCAGCCTCAGCTCCAAAGCCCTTTCCCTAGGATCTTGTGGAGGTGGAGGTGCTGCTTCTCCAGGCGGTGAGGATCCGAGCCCCCATCACTCGGATGAGGACAGGTACCCAGGTAAGGCGAGTCCCTCTCTAGCCCCTCCTGGCGGCTGTCTGAGCAGCCTCTTAGCAGGTTTGGTTCAGCATGAGGTTAGAGGAGCCACTGCTAGGACACTATACCTTCCACTAGAGCACTTTTCCACTCCCCCATCCTCTACATAACCCTCTTTCCCTACAGGGGTTCACCTCTACTTCTCAAAGGGAATCTTCCCTGATTTTCCTGCTCCATACCACACCAGCAGACCCTGGTACTCTGTCTCTCACAGCACAAAGATACTTTTATATACAGCAGTTATCCCCTTCTAGTTCTGTGTTGGTGCACTTACCAAGTAATGCCTGACCTTTTCACACCTAGGAGCTAACAGTTGTATAGCCTATACTCTACTAAGTGCTATCTGTGTATTAATTCATTTGGTGTTTATAACAACCCTGTGAGGTAGCCACCAGTGTCATCTCCATGTTATACCAGAAAGTGAGCATGTGGAAAGCTTAAGGTTCTGCCCAAAGTCACACATCTATTCAGTGATGGAGCTGGGAACTAACTCAGCAGCCTGGCTCAGAGTATGTTTTTCCCTTTTGCTTCATGATTCCCACATGTACCTTATAGGAGACATTCAATAAGTACAGGCTCATCCATGTGAACAGGGCCCCTGTTTGATTGAGAAAGAGGAGCTCAAGCATGTGCTGCTGGGGGCTGCAGGTATCCTTGAGCTTGAGGGGATCATTTTAGGAATGGAGCCTCTCAACCAAGGTGAAATACAGCCCACGGCCCAAAGGGGATGGGGTGGGGAAGAGCTAGTTCTGTCTTTGGCTCCACCATTTGCTTTTTTATCACATCTTCCCAAACCTGTACCCATATCTGTTGAGGACAAAATGGACACAGCTCTTGTTGCACAAAGGAGACACAAAAGTCCCCAAGCAGTGGAGAGGAAGCTGGAGCAGTGCCCCAGGGCTTCCAGGGACACTACTATCAGGTGGACTGTGCTAGTCACAAGCCTGGCCTTTCCCCTACAGATGCCTGTTTACATCACCGGAATCACCAACAACCAGAACCCTTTCTCCTTTGGTAATGCTGTGCCAGGCTTGACCTTCCACTGGTCTGTTACCAAGCGGGATATCCTGGACATCCAGGGTCGGCACCATGAGGTAACCACCTGCACAGAGCCTTCCACCCTCCATCCCAGGCCAGAGTCTGGGAGGGGAGGGTTTTCCCCACTCAGCACACAAGGTTTGTGTCCTTGTCATGCTGGGCCTTTTTGCTTTCTCTTGAGGCTCATCAGGACTTCTCCCAAACACAGCCACCACTCTCTATCTCTGCCTCCCCTCATCCATGTCCTTTCTCGACTCTCAGTCCTTACATCTGGGAATATGGTCTCCCAGCAATCCTTGCCATGGTGCTAAAGGACTACCTGTAGCCCTTTTTGTCTTAAGCACATCCTTGCTAACCATTACAGAGAAAGTTATAGATAACCTACCAGCAGAAGGTGGCAAAAATGATAACCTTGTGGGGAAGTCACCAAAGTTCCAGAGGGTCCCTAACCTATAACTCCTACTCCCTTTCTGAGTCGATGCCTGGAAGACCTGGGGTTTTCTCCTAGTCTGTTGCAGAGGCCAAGCTCCCCTTCCTTAGCCCTGCACTGGGTGGAGCCCTGCCCTTCCTCAGATCTCAGAGCTAAAAAGTGTTGGAAATAACTTAAACCTTTGTCCATGTTAACTGGAGTTCATGCATGGGAAGAGACTCACTTAGGGTTGCCCCATAAGCCAGTGGGGGAAATGACATGCATTTGCCACAGGACTGGCACTGGGACCGGGACCAAGCCTGGTGACTCTAGGCTGCCACTCCAGGTAGGCCTTGGGCACACAGGACCTGAGTGGGAGGTGGTTCTGGGATATGCCTTCTTGCCTTATGTATGGATAATGAGGGGAGAGGGGCTGTGAAGGGGAGGGATCAGGCACAGGGATGGAGTTTCCTAGAGGCTACCCAAAGCTCATCTAGCATAGGGCACCCATTGGGGCCAGGGACCTATTCCCAATGCCGGGGGACTTCCCCAGACTCTTTTTGTAGTGCATAGGCAGAGTGACTTATTCACAGAAACCCCATAACAGAGGGGCTCTACATGGAAATATTTATAAGCCTGGCATTCCTCTCAGTGAGTCATAACCATTTCCACACATTGAATGCTCTGAGAGGTACTGCCATAAAAACACTGGCTGCAGTGGGTTGATGGAGCATTTTCTGCACTCACCTGTGAACATGGGGAAACTCAGCATGGGTGTGTCATGCTTGTTCTGATATGATGCAGTCTGCACACTTTGGGATTAGCAGGCCCTGACCAGGGCAGGAAGGCAGCAACTTTTGCAAACAGCCTGAGGCTTCTGTATAGAGCTGCTCTTTTGAAGGTACTAGGGCCCTAGAACTCTCCCTGAAAACATTTGTGTCTGTCCCAGGCATCGCTTCAGCTCCCATCACAGCACAACTTTGCCATGATTGTGCACGGAAGGATTAAAGGCCGGACTGGGCTGAGGGTGGTGGTCAAGGCTCTGGACCCCAAAGCTGGGCAGCTGCATGGCCTCACTGAAGAGCTCTCTGATGAGATCCAAATCCAGGTAAAGGACAGGTGGGCCCAAACTACATGTGAAAGGGAGAGTCAGTACCAGCCCAGCACCCTTCTCTTAGGGGCCATGCAGGCACATATCAGTACTCCACTGCCACAGGCAGGACCCTGCCCCCAAGGAGTTCTTGGTCTGAGGGGTCTGGGGTCAAGGGTGTGTACGATGCTGTGGGAGTCCCAAGATACATTGACTGATAGCTTGACAGAGAACTGACATTTCAGGATGGGAGGAGTTGGCTAGAGACCAAGTGGTGGGAATAGCATATGCAAAGCCCTAGAGGTCTAAAATAGCTTGTTGTATTTCCAAAATAGAAAAACATTCTGAGCTTAGAGTGGGGTCCTTTCATGGGGGGAAAAGGCTAGAAAATGGTCTGAGCTAGGCCATAATGTATAATTGAATTTATTTTGCAAACATTCAGAGGACCTAACAGAAAGACATGTTTTCCCCATTTCCCAGTGCCCCTGTGAGGCCTGAGGGGCAGGAGCTGCAGGCGATGCTGCTTGATAATGAGCCTGTGGCCCCACAGGAAGGGTGGGTGGTAAGCAGCCCCTCCAGGTCCCAGTAGGTGGGGGGTGGGCCTTTTGGGTGGCCTGGGAGATGGTGTGACCCCTCAGTTCACAGATGGAAATCAAGCCTCAGAGAGAGGTGACCTGCTCACAGCTCCTTGAGGGCACACTAATTGATTCAGGGCCCAGAACCCAGCAGTCCTCCTGCCCGCCTCCCCCGACCCCCCGCACCCCCTTCAGCTTCCTGTATCTACCTGCCTGCCCTCTCACCTCCTCTGCTTCTCTGGGCCCCTCTGTCAAACTGGGGAGTTTACATGTTGCACTGAAAAGCATTTTTATCTCCAAGGACCCTGTTTGGCTCATCTAGGACTCAGTAACCCTTGGGCCTCCCTAAATTACAAAACAAAACTGAAAGTACCCCATGACTATCATGAGAAAAGAAATGGGAGTAAGCCCCTCTTCAAGAAGAAATTAACCATTTCTAACCCAGGCTCATACCCTAATAGGGGTAAAGAAGCAGCTTTTCAAAGAAGGAAATAAATACCTGTTTGCTAGCACCCCTCAACTCTGCCTCACATGAGTATTGTGCATAGACACCAACATACATACACATATGCACGAAGAAACAGATATGCACATTGTGTGCACATAAACACATAAATAAACACAAATGCATGTTCTTTCTAATTAAAAGTAAAATTAAGTTCTAGTACCTCATGGAATTGCAGACAAGTCATTGCAGCTTCCAAATTCTGGAACCTCAGTTGTGACACTTAATGCCTGTATGCCTTGGTTTCCCTAATTGATGGCATATGGAGTTTTAAGAAAATCAAAAGCTTAAGAGAAGCTGGATCCACAGATGTGGTTTTTTTGGCTCACTTAATGTTTCAAAATAATTTTTCTTTGTTGCCAACATTTAAAAATAGGAAGATTTTGCCCTGGCTGGTGGCACAGTGGAGAGGTGCCGGCCTGCGAACCTGAAGGTCACTGGTTTGAGTCCCAGCCAGGGCACATAACCAAGTCACAATCCAGGTCTCCAGCCAGGTCCACAGCTGGAGGCAGGTGAAAGGCAACCATACATTGATGTCTCTCTCCCTCTCTGCCTCTTTCCCTTCCCCTCTCTCTGAAAATAATAAATAAAATATATTTAAAAATAGGCAGATTTTGTATAAAAGTACAACATGCAGGTTGTTCATAAAACATGCATTTGCCTCATGGCACAGTCGGCAGGAGATGACCAGCTGTGCTCCCCAGTTTGTCACAGGCCTCCCCACTCACTGTCTCTCCCTGGCAGGCCTAATGTCAATTGCCATTTACGTGGTGCTTGCACAATGAATAAGAAAGTGAGATCTCTTGTATCTTCACCTCCATCTAGCAGGCAACAACAAAGAATACATGCTTAAGAAAACAGAGAGAAACATATTTGTGTGTTTCTTATACAGTATGTATATTTGAATTGAAGTCAGTGAGCCTGCCTCACTAGATACCACCACCTTGCAGAAGGATTCACCTGACATCAGATCCCCATGCAGCTATCCAAGGCTGTTTATTTTTCCCCATATAGAAAGCAGTACCACTCACATTGTATCAAGGGAATCCCAAAGTTCTTTAAGACAAGCCTAGCAAAAATTGTTAGTTTTAAACCTATTTTACAGACAAAAGTCAAGGCTTAAGGATTAAATGGTTAGAACATAGTGGTGCTGGAAGGGAGTTGGGTTTGTTTTCCCTTGGAAACCTTATAGCCAGCCTTAGGGCCCCTGGGGAGTGACAGGATCGGATTCAATCCAACACGATTAGGTTTATTACCCTCTGCTGGCCTGAGGTCACCAACATGCCCCCATACCCACTCCCATTCTGCAGATGTAGAGAGAGCCTGGCAGGATACGGAGCAACATAAGGGCGAAGGGGAGAGACAGGTTGTTTTGAGATGTTCGTGGTGAGGGGCAAGATGTCTTGCTGAGAGAAAGGAGAATTTAAATGGTGCTTTCTCCAAGCCCAGTTTTGACAGAATTACAGCTGAGCAAAACCCTAGGCCCTATAATTCTACATCTTGGCAAACAATTCACCTTCCTCCAGCCCTGGCCTGGAAACTGAGGCAGAGGTCCATGCTACCTGGCTCTGGGAAGCAGCTCCCAAGAGGGTACACAGCATGCACCTGCCTATTTTTCCTTATCACATCTCTGGCCTCTCTTAATGTTCAGCACTTAGTAGCACATCATCAGCTACCTAACAGGTGCTTGTTTATAACAGTCTCATCTTTGAGCCCCTCTTGGCTCTCCCTTTTGAGAGAGAAGATAACTGGATGTGATTCCAGCATATTGTATAAAATAAAATGTGCCTCTGTTCCAGGTATTTGAAAAGCTGCTGCTGCTGAACCCTGAATTAGAAGCAGAACAAATATTAATGTCACCTAACTCATTTATAAAGCTTCAGACAAACAGGTACGAGACTCAGTTTTTATCAAGGTCATGGATGTGCACTTGTGTCTGGCAATTTGTTAAAGTCATCCACAGCTGTTCTTACTGGTATGGCTCAGTTGGTTGAAACATGTCCCATAGATCTAAAGGTTACAGGTTTGATTCCCTGTCAGGGCACATACCCTGGTTGCAGGTTCAGTCCCTCTTGGGTCATGAACAAGAAGGTAACTGATTGATGTTCTCTCACATCAATGTTTCTCTCTCTCTTGCTCTCTTTCATTCTGTCACTCTGAAAGTAATAAAAAATATGTCTTCATGTGAGGATAAAAAAATAATAACTTTAATAAAAGGTCGTCAGCAGCTATGGTTGCTTTAGGTGTCTTGGTGTTGCCTTTAAAATGGGTGCAGTTTTTGCATTCCTCCTGTTTGGGTGAATGCCCTCTTCTCCCTGTAGCCTAGAAAGAGGTTAATGCCTGCTACTAAAATCCAGTACTTCAAAAGGGAAAAAACACCAATTTAGAAGTGTTAAATTTTCCAAATGCCTGTGTATCTTCAAGACTTGCAACTCAAAGTGCATGGGAGCATGTGAAAATGCCAATCTCAGGCCCCAACCCAGACACTTTAACAGGGTCCCCTGGTAATGGGGATTGTACATTCACAATTGAGAAACACAGTTTTAAAGCATATCTGCAAATATAACTCCTACTTTGCATTCCAGGGGAGGATTTACACTTGAACCTCAGTTGTAAAATGGGGGCCGTAAGGACCATAGGAACACTTACATGTTGCATGAAGCACGTACATATGGTATTCATTAAACTACATTTGAATCCTGGCCTGTGTGCCCAGCTTCAGGAAAAAAGTTGGATAATACGTGGTGCCCTTAAGGAATCTGGTGAGGGTAAAGAGGAAGGTAATATGGTAAGAGCTATAATGAAACAAAATGTAATGTTCAAGCCATAGCCCAAAGAAGGGCCCTTCCTGTGAGGAATCAGGAAAGGCATGTCACAGATACAGACACTTGCTGGTGCTTGAAGGATGCATAGCAGTTCTTAAGGGAGGTTGATGAGGTTGAATGTTGAGGCAGAGAAAATAGCATTTGTTTTAAGTCCTCTAAGGAGTAGTCTATAGGGCTGGAGCACAAAGCCTTCCTGTTTCTTTATGATATTAATGAACATATAAGAGACATACTGCACAATTTATCTTTGACCTAGTGCATGTCACTAGGCAAGTAGCTCATTTTTACCCTCCCCATTCACAACTGATGGGTTTGAGACGGGACATGATGTGCCTCAAGGCACACAGCTATTTGCAAGGCATTGGGACTGCCTCTGGGTTCTGTCCAACTCAGAGCCCCATCTTCTTTCCACTACACCAGGCTGTCTGATTTCAGTAAATTGGGAACAATTTGCCTCAGAAACGATATTTTACAGCAAATGCCCCATGCAGCTGATGAAAGAAAATCATGGTCTCCTTCCCCACCACCAACCATGTTAGGTTCTGTTCTCAGAAGAGTGAGAAGTGATGCTGTTCTTGGAATTTTTGGTTTTACCAATTTGGTTTCCTGTGGGTCACGGAGGAGGCAGGCCGTATGTGTGACAGTAGAGCTAACATAGAGCTTCCCTCAGCCCCCACCCACATTGCTGTGTAAAAAACAGTTCTGCTTTGTTTTCCAAAGGGATGGCACAGCATCTCTGAGCTACCGAGTCCTGAATGGGCCTGCGAAGGTTCCCATCGTGCACATTAATGAGAAAGGCTTCCTGGTGTCTGGGTCCACAATTGGGACTGCTACAATTGAAATGACTGCCCAAGAGCCTTTTGGGGCCAACCAAACTATCATCGTTGCAGTAAAGGTAGGATCATAGTTTTCTCCTTTTTAGAGTAATAAAGGCAGTAGTACCAAGGCAATATTTTTCCCCTTGCAGGTGTAAAAGTGAATATATTAGCCATGGCTGGTGGCATAGTAGATAAGGTGCTGGCCTGCGAACCAAAAGTCACTGATTCAATTCCCCACTCAGAGCACATAACGAGGTTGCAAGCCAGGTCTCCAGCCAGGTCTGTAGCAAGAGGCAGGTGAAAGACAACTATACATTGATATCTCTCTCCCACTCTGTCTCTCTCCCTTTCCTCTCTCTAAAAATAATAAACAAAATCTTTTTTTAAAAAGTGAATATATTTACCTTTTATCTGTAAAAATTTGTTTCAGAATCACAAGGGGCAAAGATCCTAAATAAAAAACTACACCATCTTTAAGCTATCAGAGCCAAAGCTCTTTGGAGATTATAGATGACAATGTCCTTTTTCATAGTTGGGGAAACTGAAGTCCAGCAAAGCCCATGATTTGCTGGAACTGGCACCCAGAGTCCTGATTGGCCATCTGGTACCTGGAGCATTGAATGCATGTGCTAGACACCTGACCTGCACTTCATCACACTACACTCACAGCAGCCTGAAGGAGTAGTTGACCCATTTTATAGGCAAAGAAGCCAAGATTCACGGTGGACATGGTGAATCAAGGTCACAGTAATTGAGACTCAGAGTCTGGGTGCTAGCTTGCCTTGGCCTGGGTCAGGTTTGTGTCCTCTAGTCATATCATGGCACAGTGCTTCCTGTGTCCCTCCTTGGTGCGGGGGGGGGGGGGGCGGATTTCTCCTTGGACATCCCCAGGTTGGGTGCTGAGGTTTATCCTAAACATGACATAGTCCATATCTCATCACAGCCATTTCCTAAATAAATCCTAGATGATAGAGAAAATACATGACCACTTTCATTTCCAGAGTTTCCCTGGGTTGCAGGCCTACTTCCTTACGTAATGTCTTTTTGTTTCAAGGCTAGTACCTGGCTGGGAACTTCCACCCTAGTTGGTCAGTGAGTGAAAGTGACTGCAGCTCATCTGATGTCAGCAAATATGTACTAAGGACCAGTTGTGTGCCAGCCTCTACACCACCAAAATTTGTCAAACAAAGTAGGACTTTTGGGAAGTTAGCTTTTTATACAGGGTAGATTTTACCTGAAGTTGGAGAACCAAGGCTGGTCTTTTTTATTTTATTTTATTTTATTGTTGTGGTATTACATCCATCCCCTTTTTACTCAACTCTGTCCACTTCCCCACCCACTCCCCGCTGAAGTCAATCCCAATTGTTGTCCCTGTCCATGGTTCTTCCATGCTAGTTCCTTGACTAAACTCCCTTTCTTTGCCTCCTCCTTCCCCACCCCCCTCCCCTATGCCCACTGAAGGTCTATTCATTGTATTCATGTATCTGGTCCTGTTTTGCTTGTTTGTTTGTTTTGTTCATTATTGTCCTATAATGGGTGAGATCATATGGTATTTGTCTTTCACTGACTGGCTTATTTCACTAAGCATAATACTTTCCAGGTTCATCCATGTCATTGCAAAGGGTAGGAGTTCCTTCTTTCTTTCTGCTGTGTAGTATTCCATTGTGTAAATGTACCAAATTTTTTGATCCATTTATCCACTGATGGGCACTTAGGCTATTTCCAGCACTTGGCTATTGTAAATAGCACTGTTATGAACATAGGGGTACATAGGTTCTTATGAATTGGTGTTTCAGGGTTGTTCAGGTATAGTCCTAGTAGTGGAATTGCTGGATCAAACAGCAGTTCCAGGAGAGAAAGATAGCGACAGAGTAGAGGGCAGTGCTGACAATGTTCTCGAGTGCCAGAGCAGCTGGAGGATAGGGTAGCGAGCACAAGACATTTGCAGGTCCCTGCAAATTGGAGCAGAGCAGCTTGAAAACAGTGTATGAGACATGATAGAAGGAGTGTCTCTCAATCAGCCAACTGGAGGGAAAGGAGCAACCCATACAACCAATCCAAAATACAACCAGGCAGCCCAAGTTAATGATACCCCAAGAGCAACAAGTTGAGGAAATCTAGGAGACTGCAACCCTGAACTCCACAAATCGCCTAACACAGAAGGGTGCTCCACGAAGGCAGGGAATCAGAGCAGATTAATCCAAGACAAAAATAAGCAACAGCAGACAGCTAAAATAGGGGAAAAAAGAATCAGTCCATCACCAAAAAGAAAGGAGAAATCCCCAGAAAGATCACTAAATGAAACAGAGGAGAGCAAACTATCAGATATGGAATTTAAAATAATGATGATAGAGAAGCTCAATGAGTTCAGCCAGCTCAAAGAAAACTACAAACAATTCCAGGGGAACTACAAACAACTACAGGGAGGCTACAAGGAACTTACTGTGAACTACACCAGGATTAAAAAGGACAGGAACTATCAGTAAGAGCCAGAAGGCAATGACAAATACAATTTCTGAATTGAACAATACAGTAGAAGGAATCAACAGCAGGCTAGAGGAAGCAGAGGATCAGATCAGCAAGCTGGGGGACAATGTAGAAAAATATTCTAAGAAGGAGCAACAGAATGAAAAAACACTGAACAAGAATGAAGAGGTTTTAAGGGAGCTGCAGAACAACATGAAACACAATAATATCTGTATAGTAGGGGTATCAGAAGAAAAAGAGAAACAAGGAATAGAAAACCTATTCAAAAAAGTAATGTTATAAAATTTTCTTAACATGATGAGTGAAAATGTTACTCAAGTTCAGGAAGCATAGAGGGTCCCAATGGGAATGAATACAAACAGACCCACTCCAAGACACATTATAATTAAAATGGCAAATTCCAAAGACAAAGAGAGAATGCTAAAAACATCAAGATAGAAACAGCAAATAACATTAAGGAGGCTCTGATAAGGTTATCAAATGATTATTCAACAGAAAAAATACAAGCCAGAAGAGAATGACAAAAAATATTCCAAGTAATAGGAAGGAAAGACCCGCAACCAAGAATACACTAACCAGCAGGGCTCTCATTCAAAATGGAAGGAGAAATAAGGAGTTTCCCAGACAAAAGAAAACTAAAATAATACATCTCTACCAAACCAGCATTGCAAGAAATGCTAAGGGGCCTGCTTTAAAAAAAAATGAAGAAACAGATCTGGAAGATGGCGACAGAGTAGAGAGCAGTGCTGATGGTATTCTCAAGTACCAAAGCAGCTAGAGGACAAGATCAGGAGTGTGAGACGTATTCAGGACCCTAGGAATTGGAACGGGCAGCATCTGGACACAGGGGAGCTCAGCTCAGAGGCAGAGGAGGCCAGCAGGACAGTAGGTGAGGCGTTCCCGACTGACCAGCCGGCGGGCCGAGGTCGGCTCTGGGCAGTGGCGGCTCTGCCCAGGGGGGTGAGTTTGACTGAAGCCAGCTCCTGGCTCCCTGGCGACTGGAAGTCTCAACAGTGAAGTGCAGGCAGCGAGGGAAAACACCGTAGGGAACGCAGAATTGAACTCTTGCAGGGGAGGGACTGTGTGCGTGGGGCTAGAGGAGGAGGAGAAGAGTCCTGCGGGAAGCCGGAGCGGGGGAGTGGGAAGTGCACCGGCCGGGGCGGGGAGAGGGCCGAAAATGGTGCTGCTGGGTCACCGGGGAAACAGCAGCTAGGGGCACCTGCGAGGGGGGAGGCCCAGCCCTGCGCAACCACACAGGCCCCCAGGCTCAGCGGAAACTCCAAACGGCGAGCCAGCAAGCCCAGAACTAGTAGTGGGGGCAACTGACCCGCCATTGCCGGAGACGAAGGCCGCACCACCCACGCCTGGGAGGGGCTCATCACAGAGGCCCCATAAAGGACTCCGCGGAGACCTGGTTGGCTTGGAGGAGTGGTGCCTGCCCCGGAAGGGCAGGAAAGTGTAGGCGGACCCCAGACAGTGTTGACGGACAGGGGTGGCCTCCTCCTGGAACTGCGGGGGTGGGGCCAGTCGTCACAGGGACCAGCGAAGTTGCGGGCTGCCCTGCAGGGGTGCTGGGTGCTAGTCATGGGCAGGAAACTCCGCCGGGAGTGGGAGGGGGCTTCCTGCTGGCTGCAGAACACCGGAAGCCCTAAAACCCTGCCAGGGCTTTAGGCCCAGCCTACCTGGGGGAGGACACTCAGAATCAGCCCTACTGTGACAATCAGAGGCCCTGCCACGTGCCAAGACCAGCTAGAATATAGACTATAGACTGTAAAGTCCAGACCAAGAAAAAGTGGCAGCCTCAGGAAAGGGATTGCTGCCAATCTCAAGCTCCTGAGTTATACCGAGAGCGATATGAACTATTAATCCCCAACATATCCTTTGTAAAAGTTACTTCTCACATATTCTTAATCCCCCCATACCTCAATCCACCTAAATATCCAAGACCCCCCCCTACTCTCGAATTAAAGTCTACTCACTCTGTGGCTATAACGCATTCCCAGTCCTCAATCTAAGTATTCCTCCCTTCCCAAGCCTTTCTAAACCCTTTCTTTATTCTTTTCTTCCTTCCTCTTTTTTTTTTTTTTTTTTAAATTTTTCTTTTCCTTTTCTTCCTGGTAAAGCCCACAGGACTGGCTCCACCTGGACCAATCAGAAATCATAAAGGGGGAACACACAGCTAAAACCTTTCTTTATTAATATTGATTTCTCTTTGTCTTGTGACTTTCTCCCCTCCTCCTTTTTTTTTTTTTCTTTCTTACTTTCTTTCTTTCTCCTTTCTTTTCTCCTTGATAAAACCACTGGTCTGGGCTCCACCTGGACCAAGCAGAGACCATAAAGGGTGAACAGACACCTATACCCTTTCTTTATTAATATTGATTTCTCTTTCTCTTGTGACTTTCTCCCTTTTTTTCTTTCTTTTTTTTCCCTCTGCTAAAAGCCCTCAGGTCCAGACTCCATCTGGACCACCCAGGGACTATTAAGCGTGAACAGCCATCTAAACCCTTTCTTCTTATTATTATTATCGTTTATATTTCTTTTTTCTCTTTGCATTTTTTTTGTGTGGTTTTTTGTTGTTGTTGTTGTTATTTGTTTTTGTTTTTGTTTCTGCTAAAAGCCCACAGGCCCAGAATACAACCAGACAGCCCAAATAAAGGACACACCAAGAACAGCAAGTGGAGAAAATCTGGGAGATGGCAACATTGAACTCCACAAATCTCCTATCACAGAAGGGTGCTCAACTAAGGCAAGGAAGCAAAGTAGGTTAACCCAAGGAAAGAACAAATATAAATAAATAAATAAAGAGCAAGCAAGAACAGACACCCAAAATGGGGAAAAAAAGAATCAGTCCATCACCAAAAGGAAAGGAAGATTCCTCAGAAAGAATACAAAATGAAACAGAGGCACCTGGAATATCAGATAAGGAATTCAAAAGAATGATGATAGAGAAGCTCAGTGAGCTCAGCCACATCAAAGAAAACTAAACAACTCCAGAAGAACTACAAAGAACTCCAGGGAAATTACAAAGAACTCCAGGGAAGTTACAAGGAACTTATTGAGAGCTACAACAGCATGAAAAAGGACATGGAAACTATCAATAAGTGCCAGGAGGAAATGAAGAATACAATTTCTGAATTGAAGAATACAGTAGAAGAGATCAACAGTAGGCTAGAGGAAGCAGAAGACCGGATCAGCGAGTTGGAGGACACTGTAGACAAATTCTCCAAGACAGTACAAGAGAATCAAAAAAGGCTGAACAAGACTGAAGAGGGTTTAAGAGAGCTGCAGGACAACATGAAACATAACAACATCCATATCATAGGGATACCAGAAGGAGAAGAGAAACAAGGAATGGAAAACCTGTTCAAAAAAGTCATGATAGAAAATTTCCCTAACATGATGAGTGAAAACATGAATCCA
>PVIW01009742.1:0-49612 GCA_004026585.1 Noctilio leporinus | reverse complement strand
TGATTGGATCAAAAAACTTTGGTACATTTACACAATGGAATTCTATATAGCAGAAAGAAAGAAGGAACTTGTACCCTTTGCAACAACATGGATGGAACTGGAGAGTATTATGCTTAGTGAAATAAGCCAGTCAGTGAAGGACAAATATCATATGATCTTACCCATTACGGGACAATAATGAGCAAAACTAACAACAAGCCAAACAGAACCAAATATATGAATACAGTGAATAGGCCTTCAGTGGTCAGGGGGAAAGGGGTTGGGGGGAGGGGGCAGGCAGAGGCAAGAAAGGGGAGCAGCTTAGACAAGAACCTAGTATAAAGGAACCATGGACATTGACAACAGGTGGGATTGACTTTGTGGGGGGATGGGTGGGTGGGGAGGGGGACGGAGGGGAGCAAAAAGGCGATGGATGTAATAGAACAACAATAAAAAAATGTGGGGAAAAGAAAAGGATTTTATTTATTTAGAGAGAAGGGGAGAAAGGAGGAGAAACACCCATGTTTGAGAGAAACATCTATAGGTTGCTTCTTGCAATCTCCTGCGCCCCAGCTGGGGACCAGGCCTGCAACCTGCTGATGTGACTGACTGGGAATCAATCCAGCGCCCTTTTGCTGTGCAGCCCAAGGCCCAGTGAACTGAGCCATGTGAGCCAGGGTTGTAAGTGCCTTATTTAAAAAAGTTTTCACCTGAGGCCATTTTTTATTAGAGGGAGGAAAGGAGAGAGAAAAACATTGATGCCAGACAGAAGCATTGATTGGTTGTCTCCTGCATACACGCCAACTGGGAACCAAACCTATAATCCAGGCATGTGCCCTGACTGAGAATCGAACCCACAACCTTTCAGTTATGGGACAATACCCAACCCACTGAGCTACAGTGGCCAAGGTGTAAGTGCCTTCTTAGAAACATTTTAATAGAGCCCTGGCTGGTGGCACAGTGGGTGAGATGCCAGACTGCAAACCCAAAAGTTGCTGGTTTGATTCCCCAGCCAGGGCATATAACCAGGTTGCAAGTCAGGTCTCCAGCCAGGTCTGTAGCTGGAGGCAGGTGAAAGGCAACCATACGTTGATTTCTTTCTCCCCCTTTGCCTCTCTCCATTCCCCTGTCTCTAAAAATAATAAATAAAATCTTAAAAAAAAATTTTTTTATAGCAATATACTTAAAACACAGATCCTAAGTAGAATATAGCTTGATGCCATGTAACCATCACCCATATTCTTTTTAGTTTTTACATGCTCATGTGTGTATACTTTTACATATTGGGATAAAGTGAAATGCAAAAATTTTCTGCTTTGATTTTTTTTCATTTAATCTTCCATCATGACTATTTTCAATGTAACAAAGTTTTCTCCTGAAATTTTATTGATCCTAGTTAAGAGTTAATTACAAGGTGCAAGAACTCAAACAAGCCGAAGTAAAAGATTTATTTAAAATTATAATATTATATATTTATAAATGACATCCTTAAAAAATATTCCATACCAATACAAAGATCTTTCGTGCAATAGCATGGAATATTTCAAATTTTTCTTTTTTCAAAAATCCTTGTATCTATATCTTTACATTTGTAGGAGTCATTCTATAGGATTAATTGCTAAAACTAGACTTGGTTGAGTCTGGGAGTAATAAATATTTTAAGCTTTAATAGATTGTCAAATTGCCTTCCTGGAAAGGTTAGATTCTCACCAGCCATGGTCAAGATTCTATCATTTTTTTTCTGCCTTTATAATAAAATGTTACTGCTTTTCTAAAATATTTTCAGTTTGCTAGGAAGAACATGTCTTTTTAAAACACTTTAAAAAATATTTTATTCATTATTTTTAGAGAGAGGGGAAGGAGGGGTGGAGAAAGGGAGAAAAAGAAAAACATCTATGTATGGTTGCCTTTCACCTGCCTCCAGCCACGGACCTGGCTGGAGACCTGGCTTGCAACCTGGTTATGTGCCCTGGCTGGGGAATCAAACCAGAGACCTTTGGGTTCAATGGCCGGCGCTTTATCCACTGTGCTCCCAGCTAGGGCCCATGTTTATTGTTTAAAAAAAAATTATTTTAAAGACTTTTTATTGTATTTTCCCATTACCATTTAGTCCTCTTATATACCCCTTAACCGCAGAAATCATCACACTGTTTTCCATAGTTATGAATCCTTTCTCCTTTATGCTCAATTCCTCCACCCCTCTCCACCAGCTGTCATCCTGCTCTCCATCTTTGAGCCTGTCCCCATTGGTTATTGATTTGTGGAAACTATCTATTAGGCATATTTTGACTACCAGGAAATACTTCAAAAGCACTAGCAGTGAAAAAATAATACATCTTTATAGAATTGGGATCATGAGAGAAATGTACTTTTGTTTCCTGCCTTAAACACATTTTAAAAATACAGTTTATTTTAGTTAAACTGATGATTTACAAGGTTGTCCTGAAAATGTCGAGCCAGTGTCAATATAATTGAAACATTATATAGCTTGATACTTTCAGGACAGACCTCGTATGCTGGGGAGCAAGATCATAAATGCTTCTTGTAGCCTGCCTTTTTTTAAAAATTGATTTTTAGAGAGAGAGAAAGGAGGGGAGAAAAAGAAAGAGAGAGAGCTAGAGAGGGTGGGAGCATGAGAGAGAAGCATTGATTTGTTGTCTCATTTATGCAGTCATTGGTTACTTCTCTATGTGCCCTGATTGGCGGTGGGGGCTGGGCGGGGTGTCAGATCTGCAAACATGGCATATAGGGATCATGCCCTAACCACTGGAGCTACTTGCCAGTGCCTGTCCTGTCTGTTTAATTTATTATTACATGTTGATCTTTTTCTCATGTTATTAAATGACTAGATCTAATTTTATTTGATAGAGCCATATAATTCGGACAAAATCCAAATTACTGTGGGAGAACATTCTTATCTATAATAAAGGTATTTCTTTTCTTTTAAAAAATATTTTATTTATTATTTTTTGAGAAAGGGGAGGGGAGAGAAGCAGAGAGGGAGAGAGACATCAACGTATGGTTGCCTTTCACCTGCCTCCAGCTATGAATCTGGCTGGAGACCTGGCTTGCAACCTGGTTATGTGCCCTGGCTGGGGAATTGAACCAGAGACCTTTGTGTTCACAGGCTGGCGCCTTATCCACTGTGCTACCAGCCAGGGCGGTAATAGTATTTCATACATGATTACAGTTAGGCCCGTTAGCAACACATGAGAGACGTTCTATTTATTTCCATTTTATAGATGAGGAAACTGAGGCACAACACCATTAAATAACTTAAAGTTGTACAGCAGGTATATAGAAGATTGGGATTCAATTCAAATATATCAGAATCTAGAGTTTACTCTTTATTTTTAGTTTTTGTTTTTTAGAGTTTACTCTTTTTAAAAAAATACACTTTAAATATAGTGTAATTTATGTATGTACACTGTGATATATTTTCATAAACTAAACACACCCCTGTTGCCAGCACCCCAGAATCTTTTCTGTGCCTCTTCCATTTACTGTGTGCCCTCTTACCCACCAAAAGTAACTACTGTTCTGACTTATAACAACATAGATTTGCCTGTCTTGTATTTTATATAAATGTAATTATACACTATGTGCTCTTTTGTGTCTGAATTCTTTCATACATTGGTTCCTTCATACTGTTATATGTAGTTTTAGATTATTTGTTCTCATTGCTGTGTAGTTTTCCATACCACAATTTATCTTTCAGTTCTGTTGTTAATGACGTGGGTAGTTTCTAGATTTTTATTTTTTATTTTTATTTTTTTAAAAGATTTTATTCATTATTTTTAGAGAGAAGGGCAGGGAGGGAGGAAGAATGGGAGAGAAACATCAATGTATGGTTGCCTTTTACCTGCCTCCAGCTGGGGACTTGGCTGGAGGCCTGGCTTGCAACCTGGTTATGTGCTCTGGCTGGGAATTGAACCAGCAACCTCTGGGGGTTTACAGGCTGGCACCAGTCCACTGAGCCACACCAGCCAGGGCTTAGTTTCTAGAATTTTAGAATAATTGTCATATACAAACGTTTCTGTACATGCCTTTTTTTTTTTTTTTTTTTTGATGTGTGTGTGTGTGTATGTATATGTGTGTATGTGAAAACATGCCCTTTGGTCTATTGAGTACATATCTGGGAGTGGAATTATTGGATCATAGGTTTATGCTCAGCTTTGGTAGATGGATACTGCCATACTGTTTGTGTCAATTTACATTCTCATATGCGTGCAGTGCGTGAGAGTGTAGGTTGCTTCCTATCCTCATTAACACTTGATGTATTCCTTCCTTTTTATTTTAACCATTCTGGTTGTTATGGAGTGGTATTGCATTAAATTTGTATTTTTGGATGACTAAGGAAGTTGATTACCTCAGAAGTTTACCAGACACTTTCATATCCTCTTTTTAGAACTTTTGAGGTCCTTTGCCATTTTCCTTTCCCGTGCTCTTTTTTTAAAAAAAATTGATTTAATGGAATTATTTATAATTTCTAGATGGGTTGTTAGTTGTGTATTGAAAATACCTTCTTCCATTTCATTCTCAGTGGTGTCTTACATTTGAGAAACAAATATTTATAGATATTGTCCAATTTTTCAGTTTTCTCTTTTTTATATTTAGTGCATTTTGTGTTCTGTTTAAAACATCTTTGTTATTGCAGGGTCATAGAGATGTTTTGTGTTTCCTTCTAAAGGCTTTATTGTTTCACCTTTCACATTTAGATCTGCAATCCCAGAGTTCACTCTTAAACACTGTGCTATTAACACTGCTTTGTACTGCCTGAAAAAAGCTCCCCTCCCCTTCTTTTGTGTGTGAGAGCCATTTTTTCAGCATTCTACAAAGTGAAAGAGAAACATTTCCATTGCTCTCACAGCTGGGGCCGAAGTACAACAAAGCTTTTGATGTGACCAATACAGTGCTTTTAATGCACATTTAGTAAAAAAAAAAATGCTAGTCTTTGTTCTTTGATTTAGTACCATTTGGTAAAATTTTAGTGCTTAGGAAACTCTTAAAAAAAAAAAAAAAGGAATATATTACTATAAAAAGTCTTAAGGATAAAGAAAACTTTCTTCAGTTATAGAAAATATCCGGAGAGGAGGCTTTCAGATTCTTAAATCTCCTGTGTGCTCTGGAGAAGAAGAGGCTGTCGGTTGGTCCCCTATTATAAGCTGTAGTTTAAAATTTGGTTTTAGGGACACATCAGTGTTCTGGGTACAGCCATGTTGCTGCTCTGGGCTCTACTTTGATATGTATTCTATGAAGCAGATAGGTGTTGTCCCTTGCATGAGTATAGGCTTCCTTTGTGGGAAACATTTGGGAATTTCCAGAACATTTCTCTGTTTTATTTTTTATTTATTGATTTTAGAGAGAGAGGAAGTGGGGAGAGAAACATTGATTTATTTTGCCACGCATTGCATTCATTGGCTGATTCTTGTATGGGCTCTAACCAAGTATAGAACCCTCAACCTTGGTGTATCAGGACAACAAACACTCTTCAACTGAGTGACTTAGCCAAGGTCTCCAGGACATTTCTGTATCTTATTTTCATGGTTATAGATCTGTAGAGGTGACTCTTGCATGTATTGCTGTTCTTTTGGGAGGAAAAGATATATACTGTTCCAGTGCCTCTTGTGTTCCATATAGGTATGCTCCATATTCTTTACGTATGTGAACTCTCAGTGCTCTTTATACGTGTATGAAATAGGTATTATTATCTCCATGTTACAAGTATGGCAACTGAGAAGAAAGACCTTGAGTAGGTTACTTAAAAGTCAACAAGATGTGGAACTAGTTAGTATTTAAATCTAGACTTGCCTGTGTTTAAAGTCCTTTTTCGGCCCTGGCTGGTAGCACAGTGGGTAAGGCGCCGGCCTGCGAACCCAAAGGTCGCAGGTTCGATTCCCCAGCCAGGGCACATAACAAGGTTGCAAACCAGGTCTCCAGTCAGGTCTGTGGCTGGAGGCAGGTGAAAAGCAACCATACATTGATATCTCTCTTCCTCTCTGCCTCTCTCCCTTCCCCTCTTTCTAAAAATAATGAAATAAAATCTTTAAAAAAAAGATTAAAATAAAGTCCTTTTTCTTCCATTATAGTGTGTATGTTACAGACTATACTATATACTGTGGTACCTTCCTAGCTTGATTAAGTATCTTGCATATTTAATAAATATTTGTGGGTTGATATGGTGATGATTTGTGGGGACATTTTCACCTTTGGGGAGAATTGAAATTTTTGGCCTGGCACATTTTCTTCTCTTTCTCTGTGGTAGCAAGATATGTTCATTTTCAGAATTCTTCTTTAGCCTCATTTTGTAATTGATTGGCTAGTTTGGTTTTTGTTGCTGTGGTAAGAAGTCTTGAATTAGCATCTTTGCTTTCTCTTAACAGTTTTATGGGCTTGTTTTGAAGAAACTAAAAACAATAACAACAACAAACTATATATTTTTAAAAAATATTTCTTCAAGAAGGGTATTTTTTGCTGCATGATTCTGTAAATGTGGGATCCTAAATAACCACATTTTTCAAGTATCTCCGACTGAACTGGCCCCAGAACTTCCCCCCCAAATTGTCATGAAAATTGTCTATAAATTGGAAAGTGTAGAACTAAATTGGCTAAGAGGAGATTCAAATCTAAGATCATTAGGCGTTTATACAGGAACATTTAATTCCTCTGACTGAATTCATGTCTTGAGATCCAGACAAATTACAAACTGGAGTTCTGAAAAAAATTTGGAATGAGATCATTTGCTCATTGTCAGTAACCTTTAGGGACTCATAGATCTACCACAAAAAGACATTTTTAAAACTGAGAAAATGGTAAGAGCTTTACATACACCTAGTCAGAATCTAGAAAGGTTAGGTATATGGTATGAAGATTTAGAACAGGAAACTTAATTATTTAGAGCCAACATGGGCTCACTAAAAATAAGTCATATTAACCACATTTTCTTTATACGTAGAGGAGAGAAATACTGTCAGCTACCATTTTTGGATTCAGGAATGTTTTGATGGGAATGATTGGGAGAAATTTGAGTTGTTTGATGAAATAGGTGCTATAAAAGTAGAAGCATAGAAAGAAGATGTGACTTAATAGCAACATTAAAATATAAGGAAGGCTTTTATAGTTAGCTGTAAGTTGGATTTATGGCAAAAGAGTGACTTAGTTGATAAGAAGTTGTGATTTTAGCTTTCATTAATAGATATTGTTAAAAAAAAAATAGATAGTTCTGTTTAAAATGATGTTGGTTAAGGCCCTGGCTGGTGGCACATGGATAAGGCACCGGCCTGCCAACCCAAAGGTCCCAGGTTAGATTCCCAGCCAGGGCACATAACCAGGTTGCAAGCCAGGTCTCCAGCCAGGTCTGTAGCTGGAGGCAGGTGAAAGGCAACCATATGTTGATGTGTCTCTCCCTCTCTGCCTCTCTCCCTTCCCCCCTCTCTAAAAACAATAAACAAAATCTTTTAAGTAAATAAATAAATAAAATGATGCTAGTTAGCCTACATCTAGATAGGGTACTGATTTCAGTTCTAAGAGCTATGGTGATGAGGGAACTGAAAACCATGTCATATGAACTATGTATGTTCGAAGGAGCAGATTTGTTTTATGACTAGTAAATGGCTCTGAGTATAATTCCCACAGGAGAGTATCAGCGTAATTTGGAGAAAGGAGAAACGACAACATTATTGGAATACTGTAGATTTTGATAGCACTCACTTGAATAATTGTAGATTGGCTAACAGGCACAGAAGTGTATGAAGTTTATTCTAGGCAGAGAATAGACTCTGAAAAAGAATGAAAGTATGGAAAAGCATGCCATATTTGAGGAAATACAAGTGAGTTAGTACAGGTGCATAAAGAGGCAGAGAGGGGATGGTAAGGGGGTGAGACTGTGGAAGTTGGCAGGTGCCTTATATGAAGAAGGAGAAACTGGAGCCCATGAAGATGAAAATGATTTGTACAAACCTTGATTGTAGTAAGCCTAGAATTTCAGGCTCTCTTACTTATTTTCAAGAGTTTTTTCTCCCTCCCTTCCTTTTAGGTATGTGGTTTATTTTTCCCACTTGCGTTAAAAAAGTATGTTTAAAAATATGTTTATTGATTTTAGAAAGAGAAACATTGATGTGAGAGAAACATCAGTTGGTTGCCTCTTTTTTTTTTTTTAAAGATTTTATTTATTATTTTCAGAGCGAGCCCTGGCTGGGAATCGAACCAGTGACCTTTGGGTTCGCAGACCAACACTTTATCCACTGTGCTACCAGCCAGGGCTCATCTGCATATTTTTATTTGATAAATTTGACATGTTAAATTTTGTGAATTTAAAATGTTCAGCATGTTAATTTTAATAACTTATGTATTATAATGTGATTACCGTTAAAGCATTATTACATTACATCTTTATAGTACAATGTTATTATCTATGTTCATTATAGTATTTGTTAGATCCCTGTGACATTGACTACTTGGTACAAGTTTGTACCCTTAAACACCATCAGTCTTCTCTCCTCACTGCCCCATGCCCCTGGTAACCACCTCTCTTTTTTTTCTTTTTTATATGTTTGATGTTTTTAGGTTCCACATATAAGTGATAGCCTATAGTACTGGTCTTTATGTGTCTGACGTATTTCACTTAGCATAATATGCTCATGGTCCATTTATGTTGTCACAAATGTCAGAATATTACCCTTTTTCATGGTCGAATAATATTCCATTGTGTGAATATAATGCATCTTTTTTTTGTCCATTTATCTGTTGATGGCCATATGGCTTGGTTTCACATCTTGGCTGTTGTGAATAATGCTTCAATAAACATGGGTGTGTATATATCTCCTTGAAATCCTGTTTTTCTTTCCTTTGTGTATATATACCCATAGGTGGAATTGCTGGATCATATGATAGACCTATTTTTAATTTTTTGAGGAACCTCCATATTGTTTCCCACAATAGTTGGACTAATTTACATTCCCACCAACAACGTATGGGCCTTCCGTTTTTACCACATCCTCGCCAGCACTTTGATATTAGCCTGACAGATGTGTGCCCTTTAGGGTATTCACATGGGCTGAAAGGGAAGCTCAGAGAATCTATACTTGATATCTTGCTTCCAAAGTTTTGTCCTAGCTATGGTTTGGAGCAGCCCTCTCTCTATAGGTTCTCAAACCCCCTCTTATTAAAACAGTGCATTTAAGAATTAGTAGGTACATGAGTTGGACTTGGTGCCTGAAAAAATGTCAAGCAGGAGACAAATTATTAATGAAAGTAATGTTTGTATTTTACAAATCTAAAGTTATATCACAAAGAAAATAGGTTGACAAAGAAGGTGAACAAATCTGCCTCAAGGGGAAAATGTAGCAGGAACATATGGTTTCTGTTGTTCTTCCATTGAAACACCTAATGAGTAGTAGTGTTCTTGGATTAGTTAAGTGCCTTTAAGGCCTTCTGGCCTGTTCAAGGAAGGGACAGCTCAATGCCTGCATTCTGAGTATTTGTGAACATCTGACTTCAAGCACCACAGCCAACTCGTGATGTGGGGCCAAGGTATAGGTTATCTCTTCAAGGAGCAGTTTCTTTCTTTACTTGATGCTGCAGGAGCTCTAAATTTACTTGAATTTCATATCTAAAAGAAGTGAGCAAGAGTGATGAGTAGTGTAGTGTTGGACAGTTTTCCATACCCTACCCAAACTCTGCTAGCCTTACTGTGTTTTGTAAAGATGTCACTATTTAAAAAGTGCTAATAATAAGGAAGTGCTCACCCAAAATAATAGCAAGATAAGTTCTCATTTAGTTGGAAATTGGCATTCTCTTCACTTATTGTGCTCCATCAGTCAGAGAACAGGAGGTAACCACTGATTTGTACAAGGGCTCAGACATTATCAGGAGGAGGGAGAATTGAAATCCTGGGACATTGAATTAGTGAAAACACAAATTGGTTCTTCAGTATGCACCAGAATTAGAAGTGTAAGTTGGTAGTAATACTATTCTACCACAGTTTCAGGAGTGTTTGTAACAGGAAAGATAAAGCAACACCTTTTAGTGCAGGAAGCGGGATCTGGTGACTGGTATCAACAATAGGATCAGTTCTAGGATATCCCAGAATGCCAGTATGCAAAGAATAGCATAATAATCTATCTGTATCAGTTCCCAGAGGAAAATAATTTCATCACTCTTGTCGTAGGTAATGGTGAATTAAACTATAGGATTGGTGTTGGTGTGGTGAAGTGAGGAAGTTCCTGTGTCACTTATTTAGGGCTTGTGGTTTCTGACCTTTTTGAGTCAGGGGACCCCCTTTTCTGATGAAAATTGTGTTTTCATCAAAATGTACATATCTTTACACAAAGCTTAATAAAAAATTTCAGAGACTTCATAGGTTTCTTTGAAGCTTCTTAGCATAAACATCTTTCAGATAGGGTTATTCAGATCAAGCCAGCACCAGGCTTATAGCAGTATAAATGTCAGTTTGTTTCTGGCCTGATCAAAGCAGAACAAAGAAAGAACCTATTAGAAGTCTTTTATTAAGGCATGCAAACTTTAAAAAAATTGCTATGCTTTATCTGAACTGTATTTTCCTTGTGGCAGATTCACAAAGATAGGCTGATACCTAGTTGACTAATTTTAAAGCAGCAGCTGTTGGAAATTGGCCTTAGTTGTGATATCCGGACCTGCCAACATTTGTATACTCTGTATGTGTTGGGCAAATAATTAGTTGTTGTTTTTAGGACAATAGGACAGTTGTGATTGTGATGCCAGGTTCCTAATTTTGTTTAACATTTCAAAGCTCTAAATATTTGAGGGTTAGCCTGTGACATGAATACAGGTTTCAGGAGGTAGGGCTAGTATATGTGTTCCTGAGGCATTAAATCTCTACTACTTATTCTCAAAACTCAGTCCTTAGTATAATTTTTTAATAAAAATATCTTGGGCCCTGGCCGGTGGCACAATGGATAAGGTGCTGGCCTGTGAACCCAAAGGTCGCTGGTTCGATTCCCAGCCAGGGCAATATATCCAGGTTGCAAGCCAGGTCTCCAGCCAGGTCTGGAGGCAGGTGAAAGACAACCATACATTGATGTTTCTCTCCCTCTCTGCCTCCCTCCCTTCCCCTCTCTCTGAAAAATAATAAATAAAATCTTAAAAAAAATTTTTGGCTTGTGCATCTTTTCCTTCTGACACTCTTTATAGGGTAGCTGTAATAAACGTGACTTGTTCTCAGGTCCCTCATAACTCTTCTTTGTACACTTCCTTTCCCTTTGGAAGAAAAATACTATGCTCCTGCTATACTGGCCCAGTCTAATACACAGAAGGACTTTTTATCCAAGATTGACACTCTGTGGTTCCGTTACTCACAGTCTGCTTTTTTATCTTTAACAAAATTTCTTTACTCAGCTTGTTTGAAGAAGGGGCAGAGGTGGTGCCGAGAACAGAGGATCTAAAGACCATGCCTCTCTGTGATTCATAGCCTCCCCTTCCTCTTTGTCTGCACTCCTGATCACTCATCATGTTCACCTCTAGCTTCATCTCACTGGTTGTTTAAAGTTCTCCCCTTAAAAAACCCTCTGTCCCATTCTTTCAGTGCTCATCATATCTTAGGGGGCACATTACAGCTATCTTAGGAAAATAGTTTTAAAAAATTTTAATAGTTCTTATTATATTTTTTGTTACTATTTATCCCCCTTATACCTTTTTACACCTTCACTCATCCCCACCCCTGGGAAAATATTTTATTCTAATGACTTTCATACAGGACACTGGTAACTGCTCTGAATCTTATAGATACCATGTCCACAAATAAAATCATTTCATTCAGTGTCATTTCATTATAATATTGATGAAGGGAAAAAGTTAATTTCAGGCTGGTACTACTATCTGTGTGGAGTTGGCATATTCTCCCCATTCTGCATGGATTTTCTCTGGGTACTCTAGTTTTATCCCACATCCCAAAGGCATTTATGTCAGGTAATTGGAGTGTCTGCATTGCCTGAGTCTGAGTGATTATGGGTATGTGTGAGTGCTTCTTATGATGGAATGGGCTCCCACCCAGGGTTCGGTCCTACTCTGTGTCATCAGATGGTCACTTACAACTCTAAACTGGAGCAAATGGGTTGGAAAATAAGGATCTTTAAAAAGAAAAAAGAAAAAATAAGGATCTTACTTGTTTTTATTTATCTTCTTAAATGTACATGTAACACATTTATTTCACTGTTTAATATTATGTTTTGTGCCAATGTTTTGGGTCTTTATTTAGAAGTTTGGTGATGTTTTTGTAACCAGAAATATGCAATAGGTGCTTAATTCTAAGGTATATCAATTTGCCCATGTGAAATTGGTTCACTGCACTTTTTTTTTTTTTTTTTAAAGATTTTTATTTATTATTTACAGAGAGAGAGGAAGGGAGGGAGGCAGAGAGGGAGAGAAACATCAATGTATGGTTGCTTTTCACCTGCCTCCAGCTATGGACCTGGCTGGAGACCTGGCTTGCAACCTGGTTTGCCCTGGCTGGGGAATCGAACTAACGACCTTTGGGTTTGCAGGCTGGTGCACCATTTTTTAAAAGTTGGTTTCCAAGAACCTATTGACGACATTAAGTGAGGACTTACTGTGTATTCATGTATTTTGTGGTTTTTACTGAGGGGATTTTCTAGTCTAGTAAGGAAGAAATGAACACTGATGAAAGCGAGGAAGCTTAGCAGGAAGAAATCCTTATCTTCTCTTAGAACTGAATACAGTTTAAAAATACATTCTGAGAATCTCAGGCTATAGATCAGATCATTATATCAGCTGCTTGCTGTTTAATTACTTTGTACTGTAAATGCAGATTTGCCATTGGTGGGCTCTTTGCAGGTGTCACTGGAAGCTCTGAGACATGCTCTCCGTACATTCCTGTAGGGCTTTATTGTTACCACTGGTACCAGCTGCCTGTTTGCTTTTTTGTTACTCTTCTTTAGTGAAGATTACCCAATGTATTTTGAGAGATGAAGTTTGCTGGAAGAGTTTCAGAAAAATCAGTTTGGAAGAAGTAATCAGAAAATGAGAGGGATTGAAATTGTGGTACTTGCTTTGTTGACAGAAAGTTGAGTCTTGTCAGAGGTTGATAATAGGGCTTCCAGTGATTGTGGGCAAAATCTGAGAAAATGGAAGCAAAGGTTTTAGTTTTAAAAGCAGTAACTTTCTGCCCTGGCTGGTAGCACAGTGGGTAAGGTGCCGGCCTGCGAACCCAAAGGTCGCTGGTTCGATTCCCCAGCCAGGGCACATAACCAGGTTGCAAGCCAGGTCTCCAGTCAGATCTGTGGCTGGAGGCAGGTGAAAAAGCAACCATACATTGATGTCTCTCTCCCTCTCTGCCTCTCTCCCTTACCCTCTTCCTAAAAATAATGAAATAAAATCTTTAAAAAAAAAAAACAGTAACTTTCTGACTGTAATCATTATTAGTTTATGGAACAGGTGCCTTAGAATGATTCAAAGTCTTCTTTTTAGAGGTTTTTGCAATGCTTCTGGGATGATTTAGAATAAAGGGCTATCTGACTTTAGGTTACCTCAATTCTGTGTTAATGAAGAATACATATTTCTTAGTAATCACCAGCCCCTTTGGGTTTCAAACCAATTTAGTAACTCTATAGTTGGAACAGAATTTATTATGTCAACTAGAGCATGTGAATAGGATCCTGTATATGTGTATGTGAATAGTTAGTCTAAATAGACTGAATATCTGGAGTCTCCTTATAAAATAATTATTTATGTATGTTCTTTTCCCTATATATTTGGTAGTAAGGTCCCTGAGGGTAGGTGCTTCTTTTGGTTAATCGCTGACCCCATTGGCACCTAAAGCCCTTGTATAGCATAATTACTCAATACATAGATATAGAATTCAATTGGCCCTGGCTGGTGGCACAGTGGATAAGGTGCTGGCCTGTGAACCCAAAGGTCGCTGGTTCAATTTCCCCAGCCAGGGCACATAACAAGGTTGCAAGCCAGATCTCCAACCAGCCCGGTAGCTGGAGGCAGGTGAAAAAGGCAGTCATACATTGATGTCTCTCTCCCTCTCTGCCTCTCTCTAAAAATAATAAAAAAGTTAAAAAAAAAAATTCAATTGGATTGTCCTAAATTATGTTATCTACATATTTTTCTGTAACTCCTACTAAATTTATTTGTTTGAAATATTTAGACACATTTAATTTGACCCCCATTCCATAATCCCTTAGGAAAAGCAGTATTTGGGGCAGCATACTTTTGGATAAAGTACTAGTGACTTTTTAGTAATTTGATATTGGTCGAGCTCCTCATTCCATTATACTGTATTGTAATGTTTTTCAAAATTAATTGTAACTGTTGGTAGGCCTGCAACTAGCATATTTAATGATGGAGAATAGAAATTTTGAGAGGGTATGATATAGTAAGGGTAAGTATTGTGAATTTTTTGTTTTAGATAAATTTAGATGTACGATTGTGTCTGTTTATTGCTTCATGTTGAAAAATTTATTTCATACTGGAGTCATGGTCAAAAAGTTAGAATCACCGTACTTTATTGTAATACTCTGTTATTTCATTTGTCATATAGCATTATGCCAGTACATACAGGCTTCTAAAGCCAGGGACGGTACCAGACCTTTCATTTCCAGTACAACTGAAGGTAAAAACAAAACAAAATTGAGAATACCCAAAGCTTTCTGGTTCCTCTTACATATGTCTGTTTGGTTGCATTTTGTACCCTTTGACCTTCTAACTTTCTTGTGCCTTTTTGACTAGTAAACTTTTCACATTTGTATCCCTTTAGGTGGTGGGTTCTTTGGTTCTTCCTCTTTGCACTATAATGCTCTTATTTCAGTATGCTCTCATGTTTTTAGGAGAAACAAAGGGCAAACAGGAGAATTTCAAATGATTTTGAATTAACAAAATAGCTTATTAGATTTACCTTGAAATCTGCTTTCCTACTGTTCTTGAACCCTTTGTAATTTTATAGTGATCGTAGAAATGCATATTTTATTCTGAATTTAAAATAATTTATGCTTCAATGCTGTTATTAGTTGACTTTAAGCAAACTAAATATGGTGTTAAAAATAAAAAGGTAGATACAGTCCTTTGTCATTCCTTGTGCTTTCTCCTCTCTCTCCCAAGAAAATTAACCATTGGTGTGTAGTAATTGTTTTCATTTTAATGGAAAGAATTGATAGCTAGTGGTGCCCAGTATTAACCATGCTAAACTTTTCATCTTCTTTACTTACCTAAAAACGTGAATAACTTTCCTGTTCTTAGATGGTTGGCATTTCTGTACCTTGCTTTGCCTTCATTTCTGTACGTTGCTGGACTACCAAGCTCAGACATTTATAACACTGTGATTTCAAGGGTCTTTGCGGAAATTATTTACTTCTTTCTTTTTCTTATAGGAGAAAATTTTGAGCAGACACCATTAAGACGAACATTTAAGTCTAAGGTCCTTGCACGATATCCTGAGAACGTAGAATGGAATCCCTTTGACCAAGATGCAGTGGGAATGGTTAGTATTTGTTAGCCACACGTAGAATTTAGAGTAAATTTTGAAAAAAGGATTGTATGCATATTGTTCATGATTTTCCATTTTGATCAATGTGTCAAATATTCAGAATACATGTATCAAAATGCTAAAAGGAAGTATGTTTCTGTTGTGTCAAATATATAGTAATGGATCAGCAAACCTTTTTTGTGGTACTGTGCTATTGGTTACTTACAGCATTGAGATGATATGAACAGTGAGGTTTAAAGCAATCTTCTGTCAATCTGTTATGTATGTCTGAGTGTATGACAGAAATGACTTTTTGTTTCATTGTAATTTTACTTTATTTTTAAAAAGATTTTATTCATTATTTTCAGAGAGAAGGACAGGGAGGTAGGAAGAAAGGGAGAGAAGTATCAATGTATGGTTGCCTTTCACCTGCCTCTAGCCAACGTCCTGGCTGGAGACCTGGCTTGCAATCTGGTTATGTGCCCTGACTAGGGAATCAAACCAGCAACCTTTGGATTCATAGGCTGGTTGGTGCCAATCCACTGAGCCACACCAGCCCCAGCTCATCATCATTTTAGATAGGACATATAGAAAAGTACTGCTATGAATAAGTTAACCTTTATTGAGTCACCTTGTGCTAGGCACTGTGATATGCATTTTAGATGAATTAACTCATTTAATCTTCATAATACCCCTTATGTAGATAATATAACAAACATACAGATACATACATATTTTACAAATGAGGAAATTAAGATCCAAAGAGGTTAAGTAATGTGTCCAAGGTCACATGGCTAGAAGCAATTAAGCTGGAGTTTGAACACAGTAGCCTGGTTCCACAGCTCTGTTCTTAACTGTGTATGTGTATCAATACTACCTCTATAATTTTTAATAGCTTTTTATAGTTTTTAGAAGATGCTGTTATTCAATACACATAATAACCCTATGAAATAGGCAGAGTATAGCATATTATCTTAATTCACAGATAAGGTAACTGAGTCCTAGAAAGCCTCAAGATTTTTTGACACCTAGTCCTGTGCTTATTTAATTTTAACATGTTATATTTTAAGAACACTTAAGCTTTAGGAAGTTAAGTTTAGGATAATGAATATAACATAATGTAGGTCCAAGTATTTGTTAAACCAGGCTGCTGGTAGTTTGTTTGTGTAGCCAGGCTTATATAAAATGAAAATGAGGACTGATTGATTCAGGTCAATTTGATTAACTATCCAAGTTTCTTTTTAAACTCCATCTGAGTTGAAGTGAAAAAAGTACATCTTTATCCTGATATGTCATCTCCTTGCTTTGTATGAAATGAGTACCCTTTTTTCTATGAACAGAGGTTTTATTTATGACAAAGTTCTGTGAACTAATAGTCTAAAACTTTATTTTTAGATACAAAGCTGCACCTATCTGGTTTTTAGATGTATTTCTAGCATCATCTTTCAATACATGCTGTTATGCTGCTTTCTTTTACCTCCCTACTGTGTGCATTTTCTTCTTGCACCTCAAATACCATTCTTTTCCTTGTGCACCTGATGAATTCTAACATAACCTCTTCTAGGAAGCCTTTTCTGATGTTCCTAGGCTGAGGTATCTGTTCTTTGTTCCCTTGCACTTTGTATATACTTCTGTATAGCCTGGGTAACTCCATTATCATTGTATTTACTTGTGTTTTTTATTTAGAATGAGAGCTCTTGAGGGCATGTATTTTTGCTGTGTTGATTCCCAAACACCCAGGACAGTAGCTGCTCTAAAAGTAAATAAATAATAATGGGTGTTCTGAAAAGAGGGTCTGCAGTGAGTATTCTCACCGCTGGTTTTCTTGTTGTTTTTTGCAGCTATGCATGCCCAAAGGACTGGCATTCAAGACCCAGGCTGATCCCAGGGAGCCCCAGTTCCATGCCTTTATTATCACAAGGGAGGATGGCTCTCGGACATTTGGATTTGCCCTCACATTTTATGAGGAGGTGACTAGCAAGCAGATCTGCAGTGCAATGCAGACACTGTATCACATGCATAATGCTGAGTATGATGTCATATATGCTCATCCTGCTGATGGCCGAGACCACGGTGATATGGAGGATGGTGAAGGCACGCCTGGGACCAAGCTGCAGCGCTTCAACTCTTATGACATTAGCCGGGACACACTGTATGTCTCTAAGTGCATATGCCTCATCACGCCCATGTCCTTCATGAAAGCATGTCGGAGTGTTCTGGAACAACTTCACCAGGCGGTCACTTCACCTCAGCCCCCTCCACTGCCCCTTGAGAGCTACATATACAACGTACTCTATGAAGTGCCACTCCCACCTCCTGGCCGGTCCTTGAAGTTTTCTGGGGTCTATGGGCCAATAATCTGCCAGAGACCAAGTACCAATGAGCTTCCCCTGTTTGACTTTCCTGTCAAAGAGGTCTTTGAACTGCTTGGGGTGGAGAACGTGTTTCAACTTTTTACTTGTGCTCTTCTGGAGTTTCAAATCCTGCTCTATTCACAGCGTAAGTCGGTGCTTAACTAGAGCTCTCTTCCTGTATAGGGCCTCCCTTTCCATATCAGAAACAGCAGGGCTGACTATAAAGATCAAGGGCTATTACAATTTGAGCAAAACTCATCACTTTTTCAGATAAGTGGTAGATGGGAAACCAGTGGACCATGAGAGGGATACCATTTCTTACTGGCTATTATCATGGCCCTCTTTGGGCACTCTAGTCTGGGAAGGGAACCGTGCCTCCTGATATCTCTTCTAATTGATGTTAAGAAGTGGGGCAGGAGGTGATGTTCATGGGAAGCTGACTTTCCGTCAGTTCTGTTCTATCATTCGTAAGAGTTATTTCTGCCTGCCCTTAGCTTGACAGTAAAATTGAAGATTCGTAAACAACAATCATTCATGTACAGGATTGGGCAAAAGTAGGTTTACAGTTACACAAATAAACAACACAACAATTAAATTAATATAAGAATAAATTCTGTGTTTCGTATGCTCAGAACTGTAATGTACTTTTGCCCACCCCTGTATTTGGGAAAAAAAAGTATTTGAGAAAATAAGGATGTGTTGCTTCTTTCTGTTGTTTAACTGAACTGTTTTTATAAGTGACAGGTTATATGTGAGTAGCAGATTTGAACTTAAAAATAAAATAGATCAGAAGGAAACAAATATTTATTAAATGACCCAAATAAGTAACATAAAATTTCATTTACTTAGTATATATTTATTGAGAGTCTGCTGTGTGCCAGGCATTGTTCCAGGGGCTTGAGATATAGTGATGGACCAAACAGGTAAAAATTATTCCTACTAGGGAACATATATTTTAGTGGGGGAAGAGAGGTGATTAAATAAAAAATTAAATTCATTTATTATATCCTTATATTATAAGGATATAATAAAGTCTGGAGAAAAAATAGGAAGAGGATGGTTTTGGGTAAGAGAAGTTTTAGTATTATTTTTTAAAGATTTTAATTTTTTAATTATTTTCAGAGAGGAGAAGGGAGAGAGGCAGAGAGGGAGAGAGAGACATCAATGTATGGTTGCCTTTTACCCGCTTTCAGCTACAGACCTGGTTGCAGACCTTGTTTGCAACCTGGTTATGTGCCCTGGCTGGGGAATTGAACCAGTGACCTTGGGGTTCGTAGGCCAGCGCCTTTATCCACTGTGCCACCAGCCAGGGCCAAAGTTTTAATTTTTAATAGAGTGATTAGTTTAGGCCTCTCTGAGTGACTCATGTTAATATCTGTAGGAAAAGTATTTAGGCAAAGGGCATAGGAACTATAAAGGTTCTGAGACAAGAATGTTTGCTTTGTTCAAGAACAATTAAAGAACCTAGGTGGGTAGAATGAAGTGAGAGAGCGGGAGTGTAGTAGCAGATAGTGTTCGAGATTTAACAGGAGGCCAGATTATACAAAGTCTTGTAGGCCATTGTAAAGACTGTTATTCGGAGATACATATCGTTGGAGGTTTTGTTTTTGACTTTTTATTTTGAAATAATATACAGCTTATAAAAGAGTTTCAAGAAGTATTCAAAGAGCTCCTAGAAGAATAGTCACCTATTGTTAACATTTGGCCACATTTATTAATCTCTCTCATGATTTTTTGAATTTATTTTTTAAATGATTTTTTTTGGGGGGGTATTTTTTCCATTAACATTTGTCTCCCTTATTACCACCCTCCTTGCCACAATCACCACACTTTTGTCTGTGTCCATGATTTGTTTTTTTTTTGTTTTTTTTTTTAAGTATATTTTATTGATTATGCTGTTATATACTCAATTTCTTTTCCCTTTACTCCCCTCTACCCAGGATCCCCCTTCCCTCCTGTATAATACCATCTCCCTTTGTTCATGTCCATGGGTCATGCATAAAAGTTCCCTGACTTCACAGTTTCATATATTATTCTTAATTTTTCCCTGTCTATCTTGTACCCACTAATTATGTTTTTTAATCCCTGCATCAATTCCCCGTTTGTCCCTCTTCCCCCTCCCAGCTAATAGTCCTCCCAATGATGTCCATACCTGTGATTCTGATCCTATTCTGGTTGTTTAGTTTGTTTTTGTTTTTATTTTTTAAATTCTGTTGTTGATAGTTCTGAGTTTATTGTCATTTTAATGTTCATAGTTTTGATCTTTTTCTTAAATAAGCTCCTTTAACATTTCATATAATAACAGCTTGGTGATGATGAACTCCTTTAGCTTTACCTTGTCCGGGAAGCTCTTTTATCTGCCCTTCTATTCTAAATGATAGTTTTGCTGGATAGAGTATTCTTGGTTGTACGTCCTTGCTTTCCATCACTTTGAATACTTCTTGCCAGTCCCTCTTGCCTGCACAGAGTTTCTTTTGAGAAATCACCTACCTGATAGTCTTACAGGAATCCCTTTGTAGGTAACTCTTTTCTTTTGCTGCTTTTAAGATTCTCTCATTATCTTTAACCTTTGACATTTTAATTATGATGTGTCTGGTGTGGTCCTCCTTGGGTCTAGCTTGTTTGGAACTCTGTGCTTCCTGGACTTGAATGTCTTTCTTTTACCAAATTTGGGAAGTTTTCCTTCATTGTATTTTTGGGTAAGTTTTCAATTTCTTACTCTTCCTCTTCTCCTTCTGGCACCCCTATGATTTGGATGTTGGCACAGTTAAAGTTGTCTCAGAGGTTCCTAAGCCTCTCCTCATTTTTTTCAGTTCTTGTTTCCTTATTCTATACTAGTTGACTGTTTATTTCTTCTTTATGTTCCTAATCATTGATTTGAACCAGTTTTCCTTCCCTTCACCATTGGTTTCAGGTTTGTATTTCCCATTGTTTCAGTTGGCATAGTCTTTACTTATTCCCTTCTGGGTTTGCTGTACTCAAGCATATATGTCCAGTCTGTGAGCATCTTTATTACTAGTATTTTGAACTTTGTGTCTGTTAGCCCGGCTCTCCTTGTTGCTTAGTTCTCCCAGTGGAACCTTGATCTGTTTCCTTTTTGGGGCCATACTTCTCTTGTCTTCTCAACTTCACAGGCTCCTCTGTTTGCCTCTGTTTGCCTCTATGTCTTAGGTAGTAGAGCCTTCGCGTCTGTTGTGTTATGAGGGGCAGAGCCTTAGGAGTTCTTCAGTGCGGGTCCACTCATTTCACCACGTTGTGGTGCTGTATGTGGGGGAGGGGTCTGAGAAGGAACAATGCTGCTTGCTCAGTTCTAACCCTTTTTCCAATCACTTTTCCCATTTCCCGTAGGGTACTGGAGCCTTTCTATCTGTTGCCTTGGCCATGGTTCCCAGAGAGGTGCATCTGTAGATGTTCCAGGACCATGGGAGCCTCTAAACAACTGACTGCTGATAGACCAGCAGTTTCTTCCTCTGCCCCAGCTTCCACTGATTTTCACAGTCAGAAGCAGTGAGGGTTTATTTTCCCCTTGTTGCTGGAACCATGAACTGTGCAATCTGGTCTGGTGCCCAGAGTGCTTCCTAGGTGTTCCTTTTTTTTTTTTTTCCTCTAAATTTTAAAATTTTATTATTTTTTATGATTTTATTTATTTTTAGAGGGAGGGGAGAGGAGGGAGAAAGAGAGGGAGAGAAACATTAGTGTGTGATTGCCTCTTGTGCACCCCCAACTGGGACCTGGCCAGCAAGCCAGGCATGTGCCCCAACTGGGAATTGAACTGTTGACCATTTGGTTCATAGGCCATCAGTCAGTCTGCTAAGCTGCACCTCCCAGGCATTTTTTTTTTTTTTTTTTAATGCGTGACTGTGCTTTCTACTGGCCAGCCACAGCTGTCATCCCGCCACAGCTGCCATGCCGCTGAACTGTGTCCTCTCTGTCCCAGCTCCCCCTTTCGTACCTATCTGGATGAGTATTTCTTCTTAATATTTTTGTTTGTTGGACTTCCCTACAGGTCGATTTCCTGGAATTTCTGGTTGTCTCTTGTTTTGAGGTAGATGTTTTCCTTAGTTGCAGAGGGAGATGCAGAATGTCTACTTATGCCCTCATCTTGGCTGGAGGTCTGTATTGGTGTATAGAAATGGGTTTTGTGCTGTTACTTACAGCTCTTGGAGATCAGCTTCCTAGTGTGAATACCCCAGATTGTTGTATTCCTATGGCATTAGTTATTAGGTCATCTTCAAGGTGGGTTGTAAGTATAAAAAAGAAAAAAGAAACCCACAACTCACACAGATCAGCAAGGCTATACAATTCCAAATTTCTAATATCTATAAAGTCTAACCACATAAACGGAAAGCAGTTTAGCTTTGAAAGAAGTTATTACCTCCAAAGTATTTTATTTCTAACAGTCACACGATTTCAAGGGCATCACGAGGAATTCTTCTGTGATTTCAATCTGATATAAATAAAGTTATCTACTATAGCAGAAATAAGTGGGCTGAGATTCAGAATGCTAGATTAGATTCATCCAGAAGAATAAGGGAAAACCAGCACTAGATGTCTGCTATTGAAAAACCTGCTTTTGTGGAGCAGAGAAAGCCCCTTCCTTCTGACTCTAGCATGCCCTATTTTATGGTCATAGGGTAGATGTTCACAGACACTGTAGCTAGTGCCCAGGAAGCCTCATGACAAAGGCATTTATTTCATGGACTACCTTACTCAGTGTCTGTGTGTCCTCTGTTAGATGTTACTGTTGCAGACGTGCCAGGAATTCCAGCTACATAAAGCACTTGTTTTATTTACTTTGGTTAAGAGAAGGAGAAAGCTTTTTGATTTTTTTTTTCATGATTGGGAAGGCCTGTGGTATGTCCTTTTTATTTATTTTTTAAATCCAGAAATGATATATATGTGTGTGTGTGTGTGTGTACACCTAAGAGAAGGTGGGGTTATTCTGGGTAATATTTACTAAAAATGTGTGTTTAAAAGCCAGTGTTGGAACATAGTAAGACTAGACGATCAGCTTTAAATATCACTTGAAGGTTTTCTAAGCTTTTATATTCTTTTGGTTCCTCTTAATTTGAATTTTAAAATAAATTCTTATGATGTCAGAGATTCTCAAGGACATTGCTCTTGAATAGATTATTTACAGATATTTGTATCTATAAAAAAGAGCTGGAAAGAAAAAGAATTGAAGTCTCATATGGAGAATCATTAGAATTCTTCTAAATCATTGTGAGAGTAATCATAGAGCAGGAGAATTTCAGGAAAACAAGCAAAGTTATATAGGTACCCTATGGAATTGAGGTATCACAGAAGGGCTGAAGTTAGAGATTGCCTGTGGTCTAAATTTTATGACTCAGTCTTGCTTACTTTAAGGTAGGACTAAATACTTTTTCTTAAATTACATATATATATATATAAAATTCTTTGAAGTATTTTTTTTTTTGTAATTTGGGAATTGTTTTCATTGTTATCTCAGTTGGGGGAACCCTCACTAAATAGTTTTTAATATGGGAATGGCAATGCTTTGTATGGTCACAACAAAAAATGAGGTGGGTTTTTTTTTTTTTTAATTTAATTTAATTGTTGTTGTATTACATCCATCCCTTCAGTAGGCTTTCTTTTTAAACTGTATCAGTCTTTTTTATTTTTAATATTTTTTAAAGATTTTATTATTTTTAGAGAGAGGGGAAGGGAGAGAGGCAGAGAGTGAGAGAGGTATCAATGTAGTTGCCTTTCACCTGCCTCCAGCTACAGACTTGGCTGGAGACCTGGCTGGAGACCTGGTTATGTGCCTTGGCTGGGGAATCGAACCAGTGACCTTTGGATTCACAGGCTAGCGCCTTAGCCACTGTGCCACCAGCCAGGTCCTTACCCCTCATCTTTAGTGACTATGGAAAGCTCATTCTCTTTTGTCCTCTGCTAAGTCAGCTGTATTTTGTTTTTCACTGCTGGTCATTAAATACCTGAGCTCATTAAATACCTGAGCTCAGTTTTGCTCACTGATTGCTTACATCACTTACCTGTCAGATTTCTTAGTTTCCCCAAAACAGCATGTGATGCCCTTTTCTGTAGTGTACTCAAAATGTTAGAGACTATGAAGTTTTAGTCAATAATTTGTATTTATTTGCATTACTAGTTGAAAGAAAATAAGGATTTCCAGATTGTGTTCTTTGTGATTAACCAGGATCAGGGTGCTTTCAAAGCATTATTAGTAAGTAGATGTAAGATGTTGCCTAGTTGGTGCATACCAGCTTCTGTTCACTTCCTACTTAGTCTTCCTGATTTTTTTGGAAAGCTTTTTGTTATTTATACTGTAACTCCTTTGTGAATCAAACTGCTATTTGTTTAGATCCGTGTCAAACTCATTTTCACTGGGGGCCACATCAGCCTTGAGATTGCCTTCAAAGGGCTGAATGTAACTTTAGGACTGTATAAATGTAGCTACTTCCTAATAGTTAAGTGAGCTGGTTAGAAACAAGGTGCTGGCCGAAGGTGCTTAGACAGATATAACAAGGTGAAGGGCTGGATTTGGCCATGGGCCTTGTGTTTGCTACCCACAATTTAGATGGTGGAGTGGGATTTTAGTACATGAAACCACTTTAACCCTTATGAAAGCTCACATGAAGCCAGCCATTTCAGAAGGATATTACTCAGATGATTTTAAAATTTATGGTCCTATTTTATACCTTTTTACGTGAAGAAAGTACATACTGTTTGTAGATAGTGATATTTTTAGTTTTGATTTTAACTGGTGCATTTTATTGGCTTTGTCAATGTGTTTATTACTCATTAAGAAAATCAATAAAATAGGTCTAGAAATTACATTCTGAAGAGCTAAACTTGGAGCACAAGCCTTCCCTTCCCCACTGTCTGTGACCTAGAACAAGAGAGTTTTGAGTCATGAAGTCAGTCTTCTGGGTCTTTTAAGTTCTAGGGAAGTGTTAAAGTAACCCATTGGTGCTGTTTTTAATCAGGAAAGGTTGCACCACCTTAAAGAATGCAGACATATCTGAGTGGTGAAGGACCTTGTTTTATTTTCCATGCTGAATAGAGACCCAGACTACTACTGTTCCTTTTCTTTTGATTTTACTTCTACTTAACATTCTGGTTTAGTGTTTAGAGCAAGGTGCTATTTATTAAATTTCAACTTGTGATATGTTGAGGTCCCTGACACCCACTGGGAGTCACACTCCACACATACCCTTGCTGAAGTTTATTCTGATCCTTTCTAAATGTAAAATTGTTTTGAAGAGTTCAACTTACTGTTTGGGAAGCAAGTGCCTTGTTTTTGACTGTCTGGTTTTTGTGTGTGTTTTTGTTTTGACCTAGATTACCAGAGACTCATGACTGTGGCAGAGACAATTACAGCTCTCATGTTTCCTTTCCAATGGCAGCATGTCTACGTCCCTATTCTCCCAGCTTCCCTCCTACATTTCTTAGATGCTCCTGTTCCATACCTGATGGGCTTGCATTCCAATGGCCTGGATGACCGGTCAAAGCTGGAGCTGCCTCAAGAGGTGAGAGAAATGTGGAGTTTAAGTGCTGATGCCCCTGGCTTCAATCTGGGATTGGGAAGAGAAGGGCTTTGGGATATGCCCACCGTGGTGTCACCAAGTTGATTTTCTTTCACTTTGGGGAACATTAATAACTTTCAAGGAAAAATATAAAAACAATGAACATTTAGCTCAATTGCTATCATTTCAGAAACACTTGTCATCTTTATCATCTAACATATGGGAGGGGACCCCCCCAAAAAAAAAAAAAACAAAAAACCCAGAATTATCTTTTGGAGGGTGGGGGCCCCTTTGTAGTACAGGATTCTCCTGTTGAGCGAGTGTTCTAGGAACCCATCTGTATCAGTGTACCAGCTGGCGTTGTTGTGTTTGACTTCAGTGAACTGTTTTTGAAGACTCAGCGTGTTTGCCCATTTCATAATGGGTGATTTACGAGCACATCTGCCCACACCATGCTGAGTGTTCAGCAGTCTTTGACCCAAAATGGCAAGACCCCCATGCCCCATCCTCTCTATTTACCCAATCTTGCTCTGGGAAACATTTTTTGTTTCCTTGAATGAAAATAGGTGAAACAAAAAACAGAATCACTCGAAGGCATCAAAATAGAGGAGCTCAAAAAACTGTTTTGAGCAGTAGAAAAAAAGGTCTCAATGGGTGTATTGCATCAAATGGAGAGTACTTTGAAGGTGACTAAAGTTTAAACATATCAGAATAAATACACAATTTTTTATAAATTACAGTTTTTTTAGGTCCCTTGTATATATTGTGATCTCTGTTCATACAGTTGCGAATTGCCTTTTCATAATTTTTAAACAGTATTTTACATACTTTTAAAGATCTTTATTAGAAATATTTATTATATAAATCTTTATGTTTATTTATTTAGAGAGTGGGAGAGAAACATCAGTGTGTGATTGGTTGCCTCTCACATGCCCCCTGAAATCCAGACATGTGTCCTGAACAGGAATCGAACTGGCGACATTTTTTTTTTTTTTTTTTTTTAAGGAAAGATTTTTAAAAAGATTTTATTCATTATTTTTAGAGAGAGGGGAAGGGAGAGAGGCAGAGAAGGAGAGAGACATCAATGTATGGTTGCCTTTCACCTGCCTCCAGCAGTGGATCTGGCTGGAAATCTTGCTTGCAACCTGATTGTGTGCCCTGGTTGGGAATCGAATCAGTGACGTTTGGGTTCACAGGCTGGCACCTTATCTACTGTGCCACCAGCCAGGGCTTGAACTGGAGACATTTTGTTTGCAGAACAATGTCTAAGTCACTGAGCCACACCAGTCAGGGCTATTACATAAAATTTTAAACATACACAATAGAATAGCATAAAGAACCCATATGTTTTCAGTGCCCATCTTCAACAGTTATATGTGTTAAATTACATACTATTTTGATACTTCCACCCCCTTTATTTTATGGAAAGCCACAAAATATAATAATTCTAGTAGTCAGACATGTATTAATAAATCAGTGGGTTTTTTCTACAGCCTGTAGTTGATCTATAAAAGTTGGTTTGATCATTGTGATTCTGAGTCAGCTTTGAACATGTTTTTTGCCCTGGTTGGTGGCTCAGTGAATAGGCACCAGCCTATGAATATAAAGGTCTCTGGTTCAATTCCCAGTCAGGGCACATAACCAGGTGCCCCAGGTCTCCAGCCAGGTCCATAGCTGGAAGCAGGTGAAAGGCAACCATACATTGATGCTTCTTCCCTTTCTTCCTCCCTCCCTGCTCTTCTCTCTAAAAATAATAAATAAAAATATTAAAAAAAAAAATCTCAGAATAATGAAAAAATTTTTTAAAAAGGAAAAAGAATGAAAATGTTTTTGTTCAACATAAGAAGGCCTTGAGAGAATGCTTTTCGTTTCTTGCTCTTAGGGTGGCCTGCTTCTCTTTCCTATTGTTTTAAATACCAAAATATAAAAATATATACTTGTATCTTTATTTCCTTCTTTGTTCTAAATAGATTTAAAGCATGATTAGAAATAAGATTTTTTGTTTTTCTATTTTCCTAGAATTACTAATAGAATTGGTTTACCTTTTTAGGTCATTTTGTGGCTGGTAAGAAACTAGCTGGGAAGGGCTTTCCTATTCTGACTTTATTATTCATTAGAAAGGCCTGGGAAGAAGACTTTGGAACATACATATACCACTGTCAACATGAATGACTCTTTTTACCCCCTCCATCAGAATTTCATTTTTTGGGTGGGTTGATTTTTGGGTTTATAACTGAAGAATATGAGCCAGGGGACCTCCAAAGAAGAGGACATTCTCATGAAATTGGATCTGAGCAGCATTCATGTTGTTAGGCATATCTGAGTAGCATGCTTGATGAAACTGCCAATAACTAGACCAAATTTATAATATTTAAATTATTGTCAAATGCATCTCTTTACTCTTTTTTTTTTTTTCTCTTTCCTTTGGTTATATTTACTTTTTAAGATTTTATTTATTAATTTTGGGAAAGAAGGGGAAGGGGGCGGAAGAGAGGGAGAAAAATGTTGATGTGTGAGAAAAACAACATTGATCTTTTGCACGCCCCAATTGGGGACCTGGCTTGAAACCTAGGCATGTGCTCTGACCAGGACTCAAACAGCAACCTGTTGGTTTTCAGGGTGATACCCAACCCCTTGAGCCACACTAGCCAGAGTTCTCCTTTGGTTTTATAATTAAAATGTTTTTGTAGATTTTTTTTTTCCCACTTCTTTTGCTGCTTTGATTCTGTAGAGCTTTGTGCTATTTGGGATGGGACAAGATTAATTATGGAAGAAAAGATCTAAGTGATAGAGAAAACCATGGAGTTGGAGTATTAGGTTTTTATTTGTCCACTTTACTGATAAATATATATAAAGAGTAGATACCAAAAGTTGGAGAGTGGGGAGCATTTTGTTGTTTTAGATAAATGCATTAAATAAATGTTTTAAACAAATATTTTTAATATTGATACTTCTTCCTAATAAACCTAATTACAATTTTGTAAAGTCAAAACAAGAATGAACCAAAAAAGGGTTGAAGGTACAAAGCTGAAATGGCATGCTGCATGCATAAATGTAATAAATAGGTCAGTAGGCAAGAAGCCAGATTTTTTTTCAGCTTTGGCATTAGTCTGCTGTATACTTGGGGAAAGTTCTGTTCTCTGTAGGATCTCTCAGCATTATTTTTTATGTGCTTCATATATGTGTTTGTATGAAGAGGCTGCAAGGACATCATTTACTTAATGGGATTGTTTGAGAAACCATAGGTTTGAGAAACCTGAAAGGTCACTCTGTCCTTGAGTATTAGGGCCTTCATCATTGGTACACCCATTGCCACTCCCTGTGGTTTGTTTGGAAAGGAGTGATGATGGTGGTGGGACTATAGAAACCCTGGCTGTACCTAATAAGCAGTTATAGGGTTTCAGATCCCCACTTCACCCAGATTTCATTTGGGGGCCTGTTTCATAGCTGGATATTTCCCATATTGTTTTTTTAGCAGGTAACCTCTTGGGTATCTGAGTCTGTGTAGTCCCTCTGGGAAACTTTAGGCTGGGGAGAACAGAATCTCAAGGAGTGAAGCACCATGAAAGAGACACATAATGAATGGAGAGGGAGAGTATCTCAGAAAGACAACTTTGGGATAGCTGATAAATGATACATTTTTGGTAAAAAGAAATTCTAAGTGCATAAAAACATAAAGAATAAAGTAAAAATTACTTCAAATTTCACCACTCAGAGATAACTACTTTCAACATTTTGATGGATATCCTGCAGTATCTATGCTGCTAGAAGGAAGTTTTGAGGCAGTACTGGGGAAAATCAAACTGGGCCTGTGCAGGAGGGCATTATCAGGGTTACTGGGGTGGGGAAGCTGATTTGTAAATGGGACTTTATCTAGAGGAATGGAGAGTGTACATTTACTGACACTGACCGACACCGCCCCCCCCCCCCCATCAGAATTTATAGGTTGCTACTCTATCTTTGGGCATCAAAGATACTTGTTTTTTTTACACCAGCAGCGACTCAGCTGGGCCTGAGCAAGTGAAAGTGTTGGGCTGCTTTTGTGCGGTATCTTTTGTCCTGTGCTTTTCTTTGGAGTTTTCATTGAGCTCAGGAAGGAGGCAGTTGTCCACAGCTATGTCAGGGGAAGCAAGAAGAAAATATAAAAAGTAAAGAAGGGGGAGTTACTTTTTTCTGTCTTGGGCTCTTCTTTCCTACTTTACCCCCCTCCTCTTTCAGGATGCTCTTTCATTATTTTTTTTCCAGGTCATTTGTATGCTGGGCTTTCCTTCAGTGAATCACATCTGGGTGAGGCTGGCTGTGATGTGGTGGTAGGAACTTAGGGTTAGGAAAGGGCATTGAGATCTCCTGAGGATGAGATTTGGGAGACTTTTTGGGATTTTGGGGATCCACATGGTCCCTACCTCAGAGCAGCTAAGTCTTCCCATGGCCTTTTCCAACAAGGCAGGAGGTTAACTGAGGAAAATTGATCATTTCCTCTTCCGGGAGATTTCTTGTCCGCCAAACTGCTTTGCAGGAGTTATCCTCGTCTCAGCTGAGGAAAGGGGTAGGTGAGGAGTTTGAGTGGACTTCAGCGCGTCAGAGCCCTCTGTGTGCTGGCAGGAAAGAGCATGAGGCTATTCTATGAGCCTAATAATTAAATGGTCTCCTTTTTTACTTTGCCTTCTTATCCTTACCTCCTATATCTAACCCTGCAAAGAATGGCTAGTGTTGTCTACTCAGAGGCTCCTGTGTTACTCTAGTCCGTCTCTGAAGTGTCCCTGAGCTGTTTTCTTTCCTCTAGCCACCTCTGATCAGGAGTCTGTCTTCAGTATGTGCTATTTGGGGTTCAGAAAATTCTTTACAGACCTTCTATATTTGGTTCACCACATTGGGAGAAAGCCAACTGAGCATTGTTGAGCAGATGCTGTTATTTTTAATGACTTCTGTGTTTCCTATTGCACAAATGGCTTTTTTTCCTTCTGAACCAAAGGGATAAATGCATTGTGTGCTTCTGGTGGGTCTCAGTTCTTTGATCTGTTAACTGTATGGAGAGGGCTGAGGAGGCAGGCAGGTGATCTTCAGGACTAGATGATTTAACTCTGTCTTTACTGTCTTTTTAAATGACTTGACCTGAAAGCGTTTATAATTTTCAAGCCTTAAAGGAATAAACAAAAATAGCCTATTTTTAGGTCTTAAACATTTATTGGCCCTTTAACTTTGGCAGAGCTTAAAGTTGTTGTCTTGTGAGGAACTCTAGAAAGCTAAATTTAAAGTGATTCATCAAATAATCTTTAAATCATGGATATGGGGAAGTTCTCTTTTTTCTTTTTTAAAAATATTTTGAAATAAAATTTAAAAAATATTGTATTTATTATTTTCAGAAAGAGGGGGCGGGAGAGAGGCAGAAGGGAGAGAGACATCAATGTATGGTTGCCTTTCACCTGCCTCTAGCTACAGACCTGGCTGGAGACCTGGCTTGCAACCTAGTTATATGCCCTGGCTGGGGAATTGAACCAGTGACCTTTCGGTTCTCAGGCCAGTGCCTTATCCATTGTGCCACTAGCTAGGGTTAAAATTTTTTTGTTTTTAACGATTTTATTCATTATTTTCAGAGAGAAGGGCAGGGAGGGAGGAAGAGAGGAAGAGAAACATCAATGTATGGTTGCCTTTTACCTGCCTCCAGCTACGGACCTGGCTGGAGACCTGGCTTGCAACCTGGTTATGTGCTCTGACTGGGAATCGAACCAATGACCTTTGGGTTCGCAGGCCTGTTCCAATCCACTGAGCCACCAGCCAGGGCTCAGTTCTCTTTTTTTAATAGATTGGTAGGCAGAGTAATGTATGCACTGAACAAATGATTGTTGAATGAATGTATGCATGGAAATGTTAAAAGATGAAGTTTTAATAGATTGAGAGTTTGTGGAATAGTTCTATTAAGCGGACTAATGTTACCATCCTGCCTTTTCTTTTAAAATGCAAGGATAAACAAAAAGTGTCAGTGGGCTAAGAATTTGTTATACAATAGAGATACCTAGCCAAAGGAGGAACTACTTAATAATGGAGCTTGGAAAATTGCTTATTCACAGTCTAAAAATTGCTTTGTCAGTAGTTTAAGAAAAGGATCCCTATTTCACACCATAACAAAATAAAGTTAAACTTGAGATAGATTAAGAAGTTAACTGTCAAAAGCAAAATAATTCTTCTGGAAGAAAATATGAATAAATACATTTCTGACTTCTGGGTAGGGATTTTGTAAACAAGATACAGAAAGTACTATACATAACATAAAAGGTTAATAATTTTTTTTTTAATTAAGGAAAGGATATCTTTAAATGAAAAGGTAAGATAAAAACTATGAAAAGATATGTGTAACATATATAATCTACAAAGAGTTAACTTCAGCAGATGATAAAGAACTTTGATAAATCAGTAAGAAAAATGATAAGTAACCCAATAGGAAAATTGGTTAAAAACATGAAAGATTGCATAAAATATATGCATTTTAAATTTTACTAGCAATTACATAGGTCTAAATTAAATGAACCCATTTCAGTGGTAAAATTAAGAAATCTGAAGATACCAACATTAGCATCTTTTTATTATGGAATTTTCCTGTCTAGTAATACTATATATGACCATTTATTGAAGTTTTACATTTCACATTGATAATGTTGATTAACATTTATTATGTACTATGGGCCTGGCAGTGTGCTAAGTTTTCAACATTTATTGTTTCATAATCCTCAAAACAAATCTGTGACGTAGATAATATTATTTTATTATATGAATGAATTCTTAAACACTTAATCAAGCACTACAGTGATGGAAATGACAGATATCTTGGCTAGAACAAGTTTATGGTGGTAAGATAAATATAAAAAATAAGAGGCATTTCTAATTTATAGCTGCAAGACAATTCCAACAGGCACAGGAACTATAAAATGTTCAGGTTAAATTGAACAAGAAGTGTATAATACCACTAGTGGGAAGAGTGAATGTTAAGAGCTTGAGCATATAACTGAAGACAGGTAAGCTGAGTTCAAATCCCAGCTCTAGTACTTACTAACTATGCAACTTTGGACAAGTTACTTAACCTCATTATGTCAGTTTTGTATTAAAAATAAGGATAGATAGATTTTTGCCAAATTGTTCTTTGTTAATCCAGATTACCTGCCTCATCAGCAATGTATGAGAGAGTTGTCTCTCTCTCCAGAACAATTTTAAAGCCAGATAGAAGCACAGAAATCATCAACACTGGCCATCAAATCTTACAAATTAAGGCTGACTCTCAGAAAGGGATAATGGAATACTTAGGGTCATATAGGGAGGTAGTGACAGTGTCTGATCTGGGACCCGGATTTTCTGACTTATCCTTCATGTTCTTTTTACTATTTTAAGAATTCAAGAGTTTTGACAAACATTTTATGAGCATTTATTATATGTGAGACTTCTGTGCTAGATGCTAACTATAATAATTTTTACCATTCTGCTTTCATCACCTTATTATCATTTTGAAGCTAAAGAAACAGAATCAGAGAGGTTAAGTATCTTTCTCAAGATCATACAACTAGGAAGTGGCAGGAGAGGATTGGAACTCACATCTATTTTCTCCTTGAATCACATCGTTTTTTTTTTTTTTTGGAAAGAGGGGAAGGAGAGAGGCAGAGAGGGAGAGAGACACCAATATAGGGTTGCTTTTCATCTGCCTCCAGCCACAGACCTGACTGGAGACCTGGTTTGCAACCTTGTTATGTGCCCTGGCTGGGGAATCGAACCTGCGACCTTTGGGTTCACAGGCCAGCGCCTTATCCACTGTGCTACCAGCCAGGGGGGAGTGAATCGCATCTTCTTTATGTCATACTTCATAAGTGTTCATTTCAGATGTTTTCTCTTTTCTCTTGTTCATTATCCTTTCTAAAACTTATTCCTTAATGCTCTGTTCACATTTCTCATCCTATTTTGACTGCCAGGCTAACCTCTGTTTTGTGGACATTGACAACCACTTCATTGAGCTGCCGGAGGACTTGCCTCAGTTTCCCAACAAATTGGAATTTGTCCAGGAAGTCTCTGAGATTCTCATGGCATTTGGCATTCCTCCTGAAGGGAACCTTCATTGCAGTGAGAGTGCCTCCAAGCTGAAGCGGCTCCGGGCATCTGAGCTTGTCTCCGACAAGAGGAATGGGAACATTGCAGGCTCCCCTTTGCATCCCTATGAGCTCCTCAAGGAGAATGAAACTATTGCTCGGCTGCAAGCCTTGGTCAAGAGGACTGGGGTGAGCCTGGAAAAGGTAAGATGCTGTGTATAAAATGTGTGACAGGTTTGGTCTGTGCTAGGGTGCTATCCTGGTGAAATAAATCATGGAATGAGAGAGTACTCAGTTCAAGAAAAGGCATATTTATTATCATGAAAGAATGCTCTTGTATGGGAGACAGTGGATTCATCTCTGGCAAACATTGTCATAGTAAGTGCTACTTGAATCTAAATGTGAGATTAAATCTGTGTAGTTCCTCATTTGGGCATCAAGAAGAGCCTACTCTCATTCTATGTGAACATTATGGCAGGGTGACTGGGAGGGATGATGTTGGTAATCTTGGTGTTCAGGCCTCTTTCAGATCCATTGTCCTGTGAGTTTCATGGCAACCTAAAGCATGTAGAGCAGGTATTATTAAATCTCTATTAGTGCAAGGAATTGAGGCCTAGAGAGCTTGAGGGTTCTATCTAACATTGAACGGTCTAGTAAGTGGCTGAGCTGAGGCTAGAGTCTGGTTGTCTTGAATTTTAGTCCTATGTTCTTTCCAGGGATGTATTTGATGTTTTCTTTTTGGACTATAATTAGACTATCAGTTTTCTGCAGTTTTATACCCATATCTTCATGTTTCCTCATTTCACTGTTAACTTATTTTTGTAAATTATATATAAGCAAAATGGGCTAATGTAATCATTTTGCTGTGATATTTTTTAGTGAAGTGTGAAACATTTCATTTTCCTGCTTTATTTAGTTAGTAGATCAGATAATTAAAAAAACATGACCAGGCCTTTTGGTCACGGTGGAAGTGTGAGTAGACATGCTTGGCCTCCTTGTGTAACCACAGAGAGAATTACAACTAAACCATACAGTGAGTGGGTGAAGTGACTAGAAATAGAGCCAGTGCTGGGCAGACCTCCAGAAGCCAGGCAGTGGCACTATCCTCTTCTCTGAGCCCTCCCCACACAGAGAGTCACAGAATGGTAAAAGGTTGCCCAGCCCTGACAGTTACCTAAGGCTCCCCCACCCACACAAACAATTTACAGGTGCCTTATCTACAATAGGCCATTCTAGTAAGAAAGAGTCAAAGAAGCTCTACTTAATACACAGAAACAAACACAGGGAGGCTGCCAAATTGAGGAGACAAAGAAATATTGCCCAAATGAAAGAACAAAACAACCTCCCCCAAAAAGAACTAAAGGAAATAGAGATAACCAACTTATCAGAAGCAGAGGTCAAAATACTGGTGATCAGGATGCTCAAAGAACTCATTGAGTCTGGCAACAACATAAAGGAAGATAGAAAGGTTACACTAAATGAGGGACCTAACAATGAAAGGGAGGAAAGCTGGAATTCAAATCAACAATTTGAAATATAATGAAGAAATAAGCATTCAGCCAGAACAGCAAGAAGAAACAAAAATTCACAAAAGCAAGGATCGTATAAGAAGGCTCACGGACATTTCCAGGCATACCAACATCCAAATCATAGGGGTGCCAGAAGGAGAAGAGAAAGAGCAAGAAATTGAAAACTTATTTGAAAAAATAATGAAAGAAAACTTTCCTAATTTGGAGAAGGAAATAGACACAAATTCAGGAAGCACAGAGAGTTTCAAGCAAGCTAGACTGAAAGAGGACCACATCAAGATATATCGTAATTAAAATGTCAAAGGTTAAAGATGGAGACTCTTAAAAGCACCAAAAGGAAAAGAAAGAGTTACTAACAAAGGAGTTTCCATAAGACTGTCAGCTTATTTCTTAAAAGAAACTTTGCAGGCTAGAAGGGACTGGCAAGAAGTATTCAAAATGATGAAAAGCAAGGACCTACAACCTAGATTACTCTATCCAACAAAGCTGTCATTTAGAATGGAAGGGCAGGTAAAGTGTTTCCTATACAATGTAAAGCTAAAGGAGTTCATCATCACCAAGCCATTATATTAAATGTTAAAGGTACTTATTTAAGAAAAAGAAGATTCAAACTATAAATATTAGAATGGCAACAAATTCACAATTATTAACAACTGAATCTAAAACAACCAAGCTAAGCAAACCAGAACATGAATAGAATCATAGACATGGAGTATAATCATTTGGATGATTATCGCTTGGGAAGGGGAAGGGGGAGAAAGGGGGAAAAGGTGAGGTATTAAGAAGCATAATTGGTAGGTACAAAATAGACAGGGGGTGTTAAGAATAGTATGGGAAATGGAGAAGCCAAAACACGTGGACATGAACTAAGCAGGGGCTTGCTGGAGGGAATGAGGAGTACTGGACAGAGGTGGACAAAGGGAAAACTTGGGACAACAGTAATAGCATAATCAATAAAATATGCTTAACAAAAGATCATGGCCAGTTAGTAATAACTGTATGGTGCCAGATGGGTACTGGAAATACCAGGGGAATTCTTTGTCAAGTTCATGATTGACTAACTACTATGCTATACACCTGAAACTAATGAAAAATAATATGAATGTAGATTAATTGAAATTTTTTTTAATGCAGAAAAAATCATGGCCAATTATAGAGAAATATTCAGAGATTAAAAAGGTTGAAAAAGACAATAAGGAAAAATTCTTAGGGAGAAAGATAAGAAAAGTGATATGGGAGAGAAAATCAAAGAGATATGGGTGGAGCTAGAGTCTAGCCAAGCTGCTTTACATTATCATTTTCTTACTGACTTCCAGATCCCCTCCTTCCTCAGACCCTTGAGAAAATTTGCACCTTTTTCTTTGTTGCTGAATTTCTCTCTGCCCATAATGATCACTTTCATTGAGTTACTGGGTACCTGTAAGTGGAACAACTCATTCATCATTTTCCATGTCAGAATCCCTTTAGGTTTTTTTCCTGTCAATTTTCTCTCTTTCTCTCTTTCTTTTTTCCTCCATTTGCTGCAAAGTAAATGACCAGGGGGAAAAACCAAATGAGTTGTATTTCTATGGAATAAAAAGAAAAAGTTGGGAGTTCTCATCTGTTGTTTCTCTTTTTTTTGTAGCTGGAAGTACGTGAGGACCCCAGTAGCAATAAGGATCTGAAAGTTCAATGTGATGAAGAAGAACTCAGGATTTATCAGCTAAACATTCAGATCCGGGAAGTTTTTGCAAATCGTTTCACTCAGATGTTTGCAGATTATGAGGTGTTTGTCATTCAGCCCAGCCAGGATAAGGAGTCCTGGTTTACTAACAGGGAGCAGATGCAAAACTTCGATAAAGTGAGTTTAGTCTGCTGGGAGGTAATGCATGAAGATTCAACTGTTGATGAGTTTTTCTTTCATAATACAGATGACCGTTGAACAATATGGAGGTTAGGGGTACCAACCCCGTGCACAGTCAGAAATTCATGTATAACTTTATTTTTTAAAGATATTTTTTAGAGAGAAGGGAAGGGCGAGAGGCAGAGAGGAGAGAGACATCAATGTATGGTTGCCTTTCACCTATCTCCAGCTACAGATCTGGCTGGAGACCTTGCTTGCAACCTGGTTATGTACCCTGGCTGGGGAATTGAACCAATGACCTTTGAGTTCACAGGCCGGCTCCTTATCCACTGAGCCACCACCAGCCAGGGTATGTATAACTTTTGATTCTCCCAAAACTTCAGTTGTCCCTTGGTGTCTGTGGGGGATTGGTTTCATGACTCCCATGGGTACCAAAATCTGCAGATGCTGAAGAGCCATATATAAAAAGGTATAGAACAATGCATACTGCTGCATCCAGATTCCCATTTGTGGTTGGTTGAATGCATAGTTGCAAAATCTGGGAGTATGGATGGAGGACTAGGTATAAAGTTGTTGAAAAATATATGTGTGTAAGTGGACCTGTGCATGTGCAGTTCAAACCTATGTTGTTCAAGGGGGAGTTGTATTATATGCTGGAAACAAGTTTATGGCCCTTTGATGTTGATAAAATGCAACATCATTGGTTGCTTTAGAACAGAGCTCTGGTTCTTTCTATCAGAGAGATTTTATTGATAGCTTTTCATAAAGACCTAGGAAGATTCAGAGAATTATCCAATTAAATCCTTTGCGTATGTTGCCTTTGCTGGTCAAGGCTGACATATTGTTTTCCGTTTTCCCTTTTCCCTGTTGATGAGTGTTTGTTTCCTTGTCCCACCAGGCATCTTTTCTGTCGGATCAACCTGAGCCCTACCTGCCCTTTCTCTCAAGATTCCTTGAGACTCAGATGTTTGCTTCTTTCATTGACAATAAAATTATGTGTCATGATGATGATGATAAAGACCCTGTGCTCCGCGTTTTCGATTCCCGAGTAGACAAAATCAGGCTTTTGAATGTTCGGACGCCTACTCTCCGCACATCCATGTATCAGAAGTGCACCACTGTGGATGAAGCAGGTGGGGCCTTCTTGTTGTTGTGCGTAGCTTGGATTATATTACTAATGTGTCCCAGTTCCTAAACATGGCAACTTCTTTCCGTTTCTGCTTTTGTATCAGTTGTTCCTATAGCCTGAAATGCTCTTTCCTGTCCTTTTTGCCTGGTTAACTTTTTTGCATCCTTAAACACTGTCAATTAGGAATAGGTCCTGCTATAGGTAATATGGAATCTAATCAGCAGTGGGTTAAACAGATGTGGGGATTATTTATTTTTCTCAAATTAGAAAGAGTGCAGAGTTGGTGGTTGCTGGTATTCATTTATCTCAACAGTGTAATCAGGAACTGAGGTTCCAACTTTTTACACAGCTGTCCTTAGTGTGCTGACTTTTATATTCATGTAGTTGCCTCATGTTTACAAGAGGCTTTTTATGTTCACATTCATGGCAAGAAGAAGGGATGTTGCTACCAGCTGTATTTTCCCTCTTGTATCAGAAAGCAAAGTCTTTCCCAGAAATTCCCAGCAATTTTAATTGTCTCATAGGCCAGAGCCATGTTATGTAACCTCATTTAAGGTCAAGAGAGGCTGTGAAAGTGAGTATTGAATTGTATGTAATGTTACTCTGAACAGTATGGGGGTTCTATTAGCAAGAAAGAAGGGGCAAATGAGTTATGAGTAAGCATTTGATAGTGTTTGTGGCAAAAACTTAGCTGGTGTGTGTCCTCTGTGAAACCTTCTCTAATACACTGAGGCTGAGTTTGTGGATTCCTTCTTTGCCCCTGTGTTGCTTTCTTTTTACCTCTCCTCTGTAATCTTTATCATTAATGGAACAATTTAAGAGCAGAGACTGTATTTTCTTATTCCCAACTTTTAGCGTTGTGCTTGGCACATATAGATGTTAAAAGTGGTTTGCCAAGAAAGAGGAGCAGCTTAGATAAGAACCTAGTATAAAGGAACCATGGACATGGACAACAGGTGGGATTGACTTTGGGGGGAATGGGTGGGTGGGGAGGGGGACAGAGGGGAGCAAAAAGGGGATGGATGTAATACAACAACAATAAAATAAATAAAAAAAAAAGTGGTTTGCTATATGCACATTTTAGACAACCAAGTAAATTCAATTGAATAAGGGTAAAGGTGGAGGGAAGTCCTAAAATTTATCTATTTATCTGGTGTGAGCATTTGGGCTATGAACGTTGTATATGCTTTATTTTCCCTTGGATAAATACTTAGGAGTGGAATAACTGGATCATACAATATTTGTATGTTTACTTTTTAAAGAAACTGCTAAATTGTCTTTTAAAGGGGTGGTGCATTTTACATTCCCACTAGCAGTATACTAAAGTATAGTACTCCCACATTGTTGCCAATATTTAGTTTGGTCTGTTTTTCCAGTTTAGCCATTCTGATAGGTTTGTAGTTGTATCTCATTTGTGGTTTTGATTTGTGCGTTTCTGATGACTAGTGATGTTGAACATTTTTTCATCTGCTTATTTGCCATCTTCTCTGGTGAATTGCTTGTTCAAATTTTTGCCCATTTTTTGAGTTTGTTTTCTTATTAGTAGGTTTTGAAAGTTCTTTATATATTCTGGATGCAAGTCCTCTATCAGATACACCCACTCTGTGGCTAGTATCTTTCTATTCTTTTTTAAAATTTGATATATGTCATAATGATGATGATAAAGACCTTGTGGCTTGAGTTTTTGTTTTTTCTATTTTTTAAGATTTTATTTCATTACTTTCAGAAAGAGGGGAAGGGAGAGAAGGAGAGAGGCAGAGAGTGAGAGAGACATCAATGTATGGTTGCTTTTCACCTGCCTCCAGCCACAGACCTGACTGGAGACCTGGCTTGCAACCTGGTTATGTGCCCTGGCTGGGGAATCAAACCTGCAACCTTTGGGTTTGCAGGCTGGCGCCTTATCTACTGAGCCACCAGCCAGGGCTTGCTTTGAGTTTTTGATTCCCGAGTAGACAAAATCAGACTTTTGTATGTTTGGATGCCTGTTCTCCGCATATCCATATTTAAATAAATTTTTAAAAAATTTATTATGCTTTTGGTGTTGTAGCTAAGAGATTTTTGCCTAAGTAATAAGGTCATAATGATTTTATTCTCTGTATTTCTTCGTACAAGTTTTAAAGTTTTAGGCTTTATGTTTGGATCTATGATCCATTATAATTTTACAATAGTAGTGTAAGCGTCATCTGTGGAAAAGATTATTTTTTGTCCAATGATTGCCTTTTACCCTTTGTCAAAATGTAAACCATCTACACATGAGGTCTGTCCCGAAAGTATTGAGCCAATGTCAATATAATTAAAACAATTTACATGCCCAATACTTTCAGGACAGACCTCATATGTGTAAATTTATTTCTGGATTCTCTGTTCTGTTTCATTCATCTATTAATCTACATTTACACCATTACTATAGTCTTGATTACTCTAGCTTTATATTAAATCCTGAAGTCAGGTAATGTTAGTTCTCCAACTTTATTCTTTTTCTAAGTAATTTTGGTTATTCTAGGCCCTTCATATTTCATAGATATTTGGAATCAGTTCATCAATTTCTATAAACACCCTTCTGAGATTTTGATTGGGATTGCCTTGCATAATCTATACATTAATTTGGCGAGAATTGACATCTTAACATTGAGTGTTTTGATCTATGAACATGGCATATCTATTTATTTAGGTCTTTAATTTTTCTCAACAGTTATATACATTTTATTTTTAGTGTGTAAGTTTTGCATATTTTTGCCATATTTATCCCTAAGTATTTAATTTTTTGTTACTATAAACAGTATTTAAATTTTTAAATTTTTGATTATTAGTAACTAGAAATATGATAGAGTTTTATATATTGATCTGTGTCATGCAGCACACTAAACTTATTTTTAGTAGCTTTGGTAATTCTATCAGACCTTATGTATAGATAATCATATGGCCTGTAACTAATGAATAGTTTTACATTTTTCTTCCTAATCTTCATGCCTTTTATTTCTTGCCTTTTGCACTGGCTTTACTACAGTGCCAAAAAGAAGTGGTGAGAATTGACATGTGTTTTATTCCTGATTTTAGGTGGAAAGCATTCACCATTAACCAAGATAATAGTTTTTCATGGATGTTTACTTCTATTAACTAGTTTGAGAGTTTTTTTTCAGAAGTGGATGTTATATTTCATCAAATGCTTTTTCTGCATCTATTGGGGGTAATTGTGTGGTTTTTAGTTTTGGTTTGTTAATATGGTGAATAACTGTACTTTGTATTTCTGAGATAAATTCTGATCTATTTGGTCATGATGTATTATCTCTTTTGTATATTACTGAATTCTGTTTACCAAAATTTTGTTTAGAATTTTAGCATCTATGGTCATGAGGGATATTGGTTCATAGTTTTTATGTAATATCGTGTCTGATTTGGTATCATGGTAATGATGGCCTGCAAGAATAAATTGGGAAGTATTCTCTCCTCCTTAGTTTCCTGGAAGAGCATTTGTAAGTGATGCTATGTCTTCTTAAGATGTTTGGCAGAATTCCGTTAATGAAGCCATGTGGGCCTGGAAGGTTGTTTATTTGTTTGTTTGTTTATTTTTGGTGGAGATTTTAAACTATAAATTCAATTTAAAAATAGAGCTATTCATATTAGCTATTTCTTCTTGAGTGAACTTGGGTAGTTTGCATCTTTCATGAAATTTTTCCATTTTACTGTCAAATTTCTTGGCATTAAGTTACATACAATGTATCCTGTATTAATATATGTCAAACCTGTAGCATGTCACGACTCTCATTCCTGACATTAATAATTTGTGTCTTTTTCTTTTTATCCTGATTAGTCTGACTAGAAGTTTATTAGTTTTATTGATTTTTCTGAAAGAACCAGATTTTGGATTTATTAATTTTGTCTGTTTATTTTATTGATTTCACTCTGGCCTTTATTTCTTTTCTTGTACTTTGACTTTAATTTGCTCATTTTTTCCCTAGCTTCTTAAGATAGAAGCCAAGGAGATCTTTTTTCTTTTCTAAGATAGGTATTTAATGTGCCATTTCTTTCAAGTAATATTAATGATGTACTGCAGATTGTTATATTTTGTGTTTTTGTATTCAGTTCTTTCTATTTTGATTTTTTTTTGATTCATGGGTTATTTGAAAGTGTATTATTTAGTTCTAAGATGTTAATATGGATTAGTGTGGTCAGGAGGTGTACTTTGTATGATTCAAATTATTTTATATTTATTGAGATATTATATGACCCAACATATAGTATATTTAAAGAAATATTTGACTTTTTTATTTTTCCCTGATCCAGAAAAGGCAATTGAGCTGCGCCTGGCAAAAATTGACCATACTGCAATTCACCCCCATTTACTTGACATGAAGATTGGACAAGGAAAGTATGAGCCAGGCTTCTTCCCAAAGCTGCAGTCTGATGTTCTTTCCATCGGGCCAGCCAGCAACAAGTGAGTTAACCCAGGGGATTCCCTGATTTGCTCCCTAATCACAGCTCCCTACTCATCCAATATCTGGGCCTGAGCTGACAGAAAACCTCTGAATTTTGTAAAGCAAATAAGAAGATGACCCAGCTATTCAGGTCTTTCACTTTTATGAATGAGAAAATGGGTGACAGAGTTTCATTGGTTCCTGTCTCCACTGTGCAAATTGGGATGGCTCCACATGCCCAGGACCTGCAAAAAGGCAGGCTGCAGATGGGTTGAAACTATCTCATGACTGAATCCCATACAACATCTAGCTAGCATTTTATCTTCAGTAAGTGGTGTTTGAAATAATGGGAGTCTGAAATGAAAGTAGATAACTTAGCAGGGTTGCTGTCCTTTAGTTACTCTTTGGAGATGAGTATAACAAAGCCCAGGCAGAGTTGGTTGAGGGTAGGTTCAGATCTACATGTGAACTTTTTGAAGATGTTTGAAGAGAGATATGTCTGTGTTCCCTGGGGAATTATCTCTTTTGCCCAATTATTGATCTTTAAGCTGTTCTTCCTCAAGGTCTCTGAGCTATCTCTAGTGACTCCTTGGTGGTTTTCCCATGCCCAGCTTTGGTCCCTAGACATTCAAGTTTTCTCCTGTCAGCTGACCTACTATAATGTTATTAATTACCTGCTTTGATTCTTCCAGATGGACAAAAAGGAATGCCCCTGCCCAGTGGAGGCGGAAAGATCGGCAGAAGCAGCACACAGAACACCTGCGTTTAGACAATGACCAGAGAGAGGTAAGACATCTTAAGAATGACAAGGAATGGGCTTATTATCATGCTATACTCTCATTCTCTTTCCTCTTTCTTTGGCCTCTGATCTGATCCAAGTGTCCTAGCAATGACCTCATCTGAATATGGAGCTGGAGGTACAATGACCACTGAACCAAGAAAGTAATTTGAGACCAAAAACCCAAACAGGCAACCCCATAGATTATAATAGGATTTATTGTAGGGAAGTTAATCAGAGCAGAGGTTATCTATGCAGACTGTTAGGGTTGCTTCTATTCTGTACTCAAACACCTCTTCCCATAAAGAAGGGTTGAGAATAGAGTTAGTTCCTGAAGCCTGATGGTGGGCTTTGGTTATGACAAATCTAGGATGTATGATGTTTTGCATGTGATAACTAGCCATTGCACATGCAGGTCCTCTCTGAGTGAGGACCTGTTTGCAGGCCCAATTAGGAATGGTATCAGTACTTAGAAGAGAGCCTTTCACTGTCCTTTCAGTACTCCCTCAGGCATCATACTCCGTGGGAGTGTGACAGGAACCTCAGAGGACAAAAGTTTGAAACTTGGGAAAAATCCTTTTAAATTTTGCGAGCTTTCTTTTGTGTTTGGTATGTTAGTAAAGACGTATTCTGTTAAAGAGTTAGGAGGAAGAAAAATTGAACTTGGGTTAATGCTGTCAACAGGTACTTTCCCCTTATGTTTTTTGTGTATCTTAATTTAAAATAGATAATCTTGGGAGTTTAACCTTCAGAAACCTATTTCAGGAACTTCACTTTGAGGAACTATGCTGCAAATTGCATTATATACATAAAAACCTTATAAAGTCTATTGTTTTCATATGTGTCTGGCACCTTAGTGAATGGTAAAATAACATATTTTGCCTATGTTATATTTTAAAGGAATAAATTAAAATTGCAAGGTACTGCCCTGGCTGGTGTGGCTCAGTTTATTGATCACCAGCCTGTGAATCATAAGGTCACTGGTTTAATTCCAGTCAGGGCACATGCTTGGGTTGTGGGCCAGCTCCCCAGTTCTGGGCATATGAGAGGCAACTGATTGATGTTTTTCTCTCCCTCTCTTTCTCCCTCCCTCCCTCCCTCCCCTTCTCTCTGAATATATAAAATCTGAATAAATAAGGTCTTTAAAAAAAAGAAATTTGGATTCTTTTAAAAAAATGTTGAGGTATGGTTATAAATTTTTAACTGCTGATTTATAGGATTAGTTATGTTTAAGAGTTTTTGTGAGAGTGCTGTAAAGGGGTGTTGGGTGTTGGTGTTATATATTTTTAAAGCTACATTTTTTTAAGTCTTTAAAAAAACAGATTTATTTTTTAGGGAGAGGAGAAGGGAGGGAGAAAGAGAGGGAGAGAAACGTTGATGTAGGAAATATCATTTAGTTGCTTCCTGCACACCCTCAACAGGGGATGTGGCCCACAGCGCAGGCATGTGCCCTGACCGGAATTAAACTGGGGACTTTTCAGTTTGCCTGCTAACACCCAACCAACCCACTGCACTATACCAGCTAGAGTGATGTTATTTTTAAAGTTTCCCTGGGTATTCTACTTCACTTCCATATTACTGCTTTCAGTGGTATTAAACACATTTTCTTGGTCAAAGTCACTGTAGTAAGCACTTTGAAATATAAAGGTGACAAGGAGGTAGCCTTGTCCTCAGGGGATACCAGTTCATTAGGGGAATAAAGTCAGGTACATAACTTTAGTGGAATAGTCTTTTTTTTAAAGGCTATTCTACTAATTTGAGAGACAAGCCAGTGTTTGGTCACTGATTATAGAGAAAGCAGAGGCCATTTTACCTGGGTGTAATCATCAAACGACTTTTGGAGGACGATAGGATTGGTTAGAGACAAAGAAGAGCATTTTAAGTAGAGGAAATGCAGGATCAAAAGCTTGGTGATTGTTGTGTAATGGAGACTGTGGGCAGAATATTTGGAGGAAGAGGGTACTGTAAGTAATTAGGAGGCAGGTAGCAGTAGTCTGTCCAGATGATAGTAATTGAAGCCTAACCTTGGCGATTGGTAGTAAATTGAGGGGCCAGACAGAATTGTACTGGAATAAATATGGAGGAAGAAGGAAGTCTGGGGTGAAAAATAAAAGCGTTGGTTGTGAGCCTGGGATACTGAGATGTCAGTGTGCAGTTTACTCCATTTATGTACATTCTGTGTTTAAACAAACAGCATGTGGAGAATCACCAGAACATTGTAGAAAAGGAGAAAATACTATACAGTTGTTTGGAGGAAGTTTATACTTTATGATAACAAATATGGATATATTTGATAAGGGCAGAGGAGTCAAATTCCTCCCAGTTTAGTTGGTAAAATGATTTTTCAGTAGTACTGATATGTGGGTGGGTTTGCATACTGCAGCCATGTTTTGTTTACACCTCTTGTGTCATTGAAGCAAAGATGATTACAGTACTTATGGGCTGCTTTACATCAGAGAAAACAGAATTTATTATATTTTCTCAGTTTTTCCCTTTTATATAGAGTTGCGTTTTAAACTTTCTGCCACACGTTTATTTGAGCCTAGGGAAGAGGCAGTAAGAAAGTGCTGGGTGATAGTGCCCTCTTCAGGCACCGGTCAGTACTGGTTCGTGTGCATGGGTGGAGTGATTTTTTTCGTTTATTGTAGAAGTACATCCAGGAAGCCAGGAACATGGGCAGCACCATCCGCCAGCCCAAACTATCCAATCTGTCTCCGTCAGTGATTGCCCAAACCAACTGGAAGTTTGTAGAGGGTCTGCTGAAGGAATGTCGCAACAAGGTGAGCTATGGACGCCTCTATACGTGTGCTATTTCCTTTGACCCATTAAGTAAATTATAGTATATCCATATGATGGAATGCTATACAGTGATGGAAATGGACAACTGCCATACCCATCATTATAGGTGAAGTACACAAATATAAAATTGAGTGAAAAAGCAAATCACGAAATAAAAGATACCGATGAAACCAAACTACATTGTTTAAGAATGTAAATATAGGTGATCACTATTTCCTTGTCAGAATACTGACTGCTCTTAAAGTGGGAAGGTGATTGGAAAGGGAACATAGGGTGTTTCAAAGGTATCTATGGGCAGTAGTTTATTCCTTAACCTGGGTGATGGTTATAATAAACAAGGTATGCGTATGTATACACACACACACATATATATGTATATATGAGATACATTTCACAACAAAGACATTAGAAATAGTAACACTGGAAAGAAGTATTAAGAGGCCTAAAGTGTTAAGAGTTGTTGCTTCTGAAAGGTAGGATTGTTGGTGGTGATTTTCCTCTTGTTCTTTAAATTTTTATATGTCACAAATTTATAACATGGCCAGATTTTACTTAAGAACTTGTGTTCAATATTCAGTCAGATTTAAGTTCAAAGGTCAGATGTACTATTTGTTTGCTGTGTGATTTTGGCAAGTAATTTTTCTTAGCAGTAAATTGAGACCTCAATTTCTTTATCAGTTAATTGGCATCAATAATATTTATTGAGTTATTTGGAAGCTTATATGAGATAATACAGTGTGAAATATAGTCCCTGGCAAATGACATATAAAGCTGAGATTATCACCATATACTGCATGTTTTTCTTTTGTTTTTGTTATACAATAAGCATTTAAAAATTTGTACCTAAAAGTAAGTTATTCCTCAATTTTTTTTTACCCCCTTGATAGGTTCTTCAGATTTATTTCTAGGGATTAAATGCTTGAAGGTTTGTTTAGTAAGGTCAATTAAACAATGAGAATCAAAAAATATCAGAGTGAGCTTGACTAAAGGGTTTTTATTCAAGTCTTTATCTCATAAACGCAAAAACTAATCCAGAGTGATGAAATCACTTGCTCAGAGTCATACAATGATGCTATGTTTGTATCTTCTTTACTAACCTTTTAAAGAATGCATTTCATCACCTATATGGTACAAAATAAATGCACTCTGTGTATTTGGGTCTCACTCATTTTGTCCATCCCAGCCCAATAGGTGTGCTGTTTAGGACCACAACCCTCTCCAGTTGCATGTGACCCTGCGCACTATAGTTAGCTAATCCTATGACTGATTTCTTGTAGACCAAGAGAATGCTGGTGGAGAAGATGGGCCGAGAGGCTGTGGAGCTAGGGCATGGGGAGGTCAACATCACAGGAGTAGAAGAGAACACCTTGATTGCCAGCCTTTGTGACCTCTTAGAAAGGATCTGGAGTCATGGGCTACAAGTAAAACAGGTACTGAATGTGTAGCTTCTCTCTACTGTGCAAACAGTTTTCCTATTTTCAGTTACTAGCTTTCCCATACTTTTCTAGCTGGTTGGCTTTGAAGAATGGTACACAGTATGCATGAACAACTTTTACTTTTATGCATTGTTAAATTTGAAAAGAACTTGAAACATTATCAAAAGCAGTTTTATTTTGGACAAATTAGAAAATACACATAAGTATCCAACAAATACTTATTGAGGGTCTACAGTGTGTCAGGCACTGTTGTGGGCACTTGAGATACTTTAGTGAACTAAACAGACCAAGATCTCTGCCCTTCTGGAGATTCTGTTCTCATGTTTGGAGACAGTCTGTTCTTCAAAACATTTAACACATATACCTATATATAAGTGTATATTTAAAAATCCTGTAGAACCACAATAAGATACTTTTTTTATATCCACTAAGAAAGCTAAAATGAAAAAGACAGTGTCAAGTGTTAGAGAGGATGTGCAAAAATTAGAACCTTCATACATTGCTGATGGGAATGTAAATGGTACAGCCAGTTTGGAAAACAGTCTGGCAATTCCTTGAAATGTTAAACATAGCATTGTGATCTAGCAAGTCCACTTTTAGGTATGTATTCAAGAGACATAGAAACATATGTCTACGTAAAAACTTATACACAAATGTTCATAGCAACATTATTATTTTTCTTTTTAAGATTATTATTTTTAAAGAGAGGAGAAGGGACAGAGGCAGAGAGGGAGAGAGACATCAATGTATGGTTGCCATTCATCTGCCTCCAGCTACGGACCTGGCTGGAGACCTGGCTTGCAACCTGGTTATATGCCCTGATTAGGGAATTGAACCAGTGACCTTTGTGTTCACAGGCTAGAGCCTTATTCACTGTGCCACCAGCCAGGGCTGCAACATTATTTTTAATAGGCTAAAAGTGGGACATCTGAAATGTCCATCAACCAAATGTTATATATCTATACAATGAAATATTATTCAATAAAAGGAATAAAGTATGAATACATGGTACAACATTGATGAACGTTGAAAATATACTAAGTGAAAGAAGCTAGTCACTAAAGACCCCATATTATAGGATCCCATTTAGGCAGAATCATAGACAGAAAGTAGGTTAAAAGATTCCAGAGATGGGAGGGAGAGAGGACTGGAAAGTGACTGCTTGCTAATGGGTATGGCATTTTTTTTTTTTTTTGAGGAGAAGAAAATGTTCTCAAAGTAGGTAGTGGTGATGGTTGCATAACTCTGTGAATATACTGGAAACCAGGGGTTTTTTGGTATGGAAAGTTCTATACTTTGTAAGTGTGAATTTTATGGTAATGGTGAATTACATCTCAATAAAACTTTAAAAAAATCCAGTGGGATTATACTATACATAGTGTTTTGTAACATGCTTTCCTTTTCATCTCATATTTTTCCATATCTTTAAATAATTTTTAGATGATATTATAGTGACTATTTAAGAGCTCAGACTATAAATCAGATAAACCTGGGTTTGATTTCCACTTAATAATTTTATGAAACCGAACAAGATACCTTGCATTTTTATGCTTCTGTTTCCTCCTATGTGTGATGGAATTTTAAAAGTACCCACCTTTATTGGAGTCTCATGAGGATTTGATAATTCATGTTGAGCAATAAGCTGAGAGCCTGGTATCTAGGAGGTTCTCTGTAAACATCTGTGGTTATTATTCTATGTTATGGTATAGATGTGCCATACTTAATCCTTTATTATTGGTCATTTAGATTATTTCTGTTTTTTTCAGTATTATAAACAACACTATGATTAAAGATTATTTTAAATATCAAAGATTGTGTATCACATCCCTAAAATTTTGAGTCCTGTTGTCTAAGTAGCATCACTGTGAGCTTTGGAGTAAGAAGAACTTGGATTTAAATCCTAGCTCCACTGGATGACTTCAAGTGATTTGCAGTTTTTGACTCTCATTTTCTTTACCTATAATACAGAGTTATAGAGCCTATCTTGCAGGGGTGTTATGATAATTGAATGTAATAAAAATAAGTACCTGGCATGTGGTGGGTATATAACATATGGCATCATTATTATGCTAGGTTTCAAATGAAGAATTTGTTTCTTTCTTTTTCTTTTTTTCTTTTTTTTTTTTTTTAAATTTTATTGTTGTTGTATTACATCCATCCCCTTTTTGCTCCCCTCTGTCCCCCCACCCACCCACCCATTCCCCCCAAAGTCAATCCCACCTGTTGTTCATGTCCATGGTTCCTTTATACTAGGTTCTTGTCTAAGCTGCTCCCCATCTTTGCCTCTACCTCTCCCTCTTTTTCTTTATAACA